>PVIC010045675.1:0-14539 GCA_004025085.1 Thryonomys swinderianus
GTAGGCTCTTGGGAAGGCTGGACAAATCATCTGGACTAGTTAAGTCCCTGAATTCTCTGGAAATACATGACTTCATAAAATATTTAAATATAATCTATGTCCTTCCTAAGAGTTTCTATGAAAAGAATAATATTCATAAGGGGTATACTTTGTGCCTGGAGCTAAGCCTGGTAGAGCTTAATTTGCAGTACACTAACATGTAAATTTATGATAATAAATTATATTATTTAAATGAAATTATAAAAATAAGAGTAGCTCACTCATATTCAACTTGCATGTATGCTGACACCTCTCGAAGAACATGGTGGTCTGATTTGTATTCAGGCCCAAATACCAGTGTGAACCACCAGGGCTCAGGGCTGCTGGTCTGAAGTACACACGTGGGAAGCCCGCTCAAATTCCTGTGTGTTAAGAGTTAGCGTTGCTTGCACGTCTCCACTCAAGAAGGCATGGAGAAATCCATTTAGTCCAGGGCTCTGGGTTATGAAATGTCGCTGACAAATTCACTCAACACCATTTCTCAGAAGTTGCCAGGAAAGAAAGCCATCACAAGAGGAAGTAGAAAGGGAATGTATTTAAGTGTGTGATGGAGGAACTTGAAGGGAAGAGAGAGAGAGAGAGAGATTTTTTAAAAAAATAAAAAAGATGTGAAGACTATTTGCAATGGTGCTTAATCCATGGAATCATCCAAAAAGTAAACAAAGTAGTCAGTGGCCTCTGAAAGAGGGAAATGATTTTGGGACATGTTGGTTCTGCCTCTATCACTGACGCTTGTGAAACACTCTACTGAATTACAAAATACCAGAGGCTGGGAAGTATTTCTAGCCGAAGGTTTCACCCATGCGGGTTGAAAGGCCATGGCACAAAAGCAGAAAGATGGCTAATTCGTGACCCTGCAGCCTTCATTTCCCCTTGTTTCCACTCTGGGCTGAGGGCTCCTCTGTCCATGGCATCTGGCTGAGTTCATGGTGTCGGGCTCAACACTTGTGCCTGTGTCGCTGGCCACAGAACTGACGCTTCCTCCTCCAAGTGCACGATGTCAAATCCTCACCAGTCATAATTTTGGGTCATCTCTTTCTTCATCCTCAATCACATCCTCACAAATTATCTGGGAGTCATAGGATCTGTCGGTATCCATGCAATCTCGGGCGAGTCTAGTTACCTCTGTGAGCCCTGGATTTTTCTCAAGGTTAAAATGCCAGTTCTAATAATATTTACCTTGTATTTAATAAGCACAAAATGACAAATCAAATACCTGGTAAACAGTGAGATTTAAATAACTTTAATTTCTTATCTAAGTCTGAAGATATCAAGTGACTTCTTGGAGGCAACGAAGAAGCAACCCAGTGCTGTTTGCTCATCCAGATCACAGATCAGTTTCAATTGCTATCTTTATTATGTATTATTTATCCTCTCATCTAGTCTATCAGTAAGTGTATTGAGTTTTAAAAGTCTTGTTTCATCTCTCCAAAACATTTTAACCTGTTTAGAGAAATAGTTATTAATCGTCATTTTCATCTTCTACACATTCAGCTAGGCTGACATCCAAATGTCAAGAGTTCAGACCTGCAGATGTTTAAATAATTTTGCTCGTAAGATTTCATGAGTTTCCATATAGTATTTCAATTAACTCCATTTTTCTAGATGTGACTTTATTCTTTAAATCAGCAATTAATCTCAGCCAGTGGTATCCTGTTTTTACTTTCATCAAATTCAAATACTTGAACAGACAAGGGTCATCACTAGCACTTCCTTATGTCCTGCTCAGTCTCTGGCCTAAGTGGTCTTCCGCCTGCTTGGGTACATCCTTTGTACAACCATGATAACCTCTAGTACAGAAACAAAGAATAAACCAAGTCTCTTTCTCCAAATGAATGCTAAATTAGAAGAGAAAAATAAAGCAGTCATTATAATAAAAATGACTAGTTAGTATTTCCTGTGAAAAATGCAGATATACAGAGTAGCCAACCCCATGAGTTGCTGGACCCACTGTTCTCAGGGGGAACATACAGTGGGGACAGAAATGTCCATTTGTTAAAAACAATTGCAATAACAAGAAGTATTTAATCTAAATGTTCACTTTCAAATGGCCCCAAGAACATATGAGACATCGTGGTCAACAGTATCTCCCCCTTTAACTAGATCATTGTGATTCGAACAATAAAGGACTTCACCAGTAAAGAACTCCTGGCCTGTGTTTCTAGGTATGTGGCAGCTATCCCTCTTGTGAGCACAGACAGTCCTGCAGTGGCCCTTCCTTGGCCCAGCTTCACATTCCCACAAGCGTCAGAATGCAGCCCCTTGCCTGTGCATGGAAACCCTAAGTCCTTGCCTAGTGCTTACAACCCATAAATCCACCACATGACAGGATGTTGCCATCTTTCTCCCGGTGCTCATGGGGCTCCAGCCACACAGTGGTCTTCAACATAAGGGATAATGTCACATTCCAGATGTTCTTACTACCATGTCTACCCCGGTCATAGTATCCCGATTAGTGCTGCTGAGGCCAAGTGAATCCCTGCTCTGATACAATTCTGCCAACTTAGGGAAATGACTGAATTTGCATCAGCCATACTCTGCTTATCTGTGAAATGGGGATGATATAATTGCCTTGTGGACTTTTTTTTTTTTTTTTGAGACAGTGTCTCACTTTGTAGTTCAGGCTGGCTCTGAGCTCACTATGTAGCCTGGGCAAGGCTCGAACTCAGCAATCCTCCTGTCTCTGCCTCCCGAGTGCTGGGATTACAGGTATGAGCCACCACGCCCGGCACTGTGGTATGTGGTATTGATGGCTGGTGGGTGTGAGTCTCCACGCCCAGCATTGTATGTGGTACCAGGGTCGAACTCAGGACCTTGCGCTTTCGAGGCAGGTGCCGGAACCACTGAGCTAACCCTCCGGCCCCTTGTGGACTTTTTATAAGGAGTAATACAAAGTGAGACATAGCTAGTACAGGGGGCACATGGGAAACAGTAAACATTCATTTTTTAAATTGAATTCTTTATTGGTATATTTTATATACAGTTCACAATCACATTTAACATTGGGGAATTTGTATCAGTATATGACATGAGTTAATTCTCATTTTTATCCATATCCTTACCCACCCTACAACCCCCCCACCCGCTATGTGCTTTCTTTTTCTTTTTAAATCATATTTATTCTTTCCCATCATTACTTTCCCCTACCACTTTCCCTTTGAATATTTCCTATTTCACAAAATCTATCATACATTCTAGAACTCATTTACATCCACAGGTTCTCATACTAAATGTTCATTTTTGCTACAGTCTAAGAGTGGGATCACTGGAAATTTAAATGCTAACATATTTCCTAATGGCTGGATACCCTAACTGTAGGGAAACACTAAAAGTGAAACTTTTTTTTCTAGGCAATACACTGGGCCCTCTCCAATAGCTGAATATTCACAAACACTAAAGTGAATATTATCACCATTTTATAGGCTCATGGAAGTTACTTACCTGAAGTTAACATATCTACCCAGATGACAACTAAGGACTGTCCAAAGACCCTGCTTTCTTCATCATGGTGAATTCTTCATGTTCAGAAGACTTGCGATATCTTCACTGCTGCTGTGGTTATGCTGAAATCAGCAACATACTCAAAAGGTCTAATGTGTGGCCCAACGAGTTGTCCTAACTCCTGTCCTAACCTCAGATTCTGCCCACCGTTCACAGGGACACAACCCATCCACACAGCTGCTCTATTGTCATCAACTTTGAAGTTTTTAAAAATTTTGTTATAGATTTTTAAGTTTTAATTTTATTTCAGTGTTTGAGACTGAGCAACCCAGAACCTTCACACTGAGCTATATCCCCAGTCCTCTGTTGTTGTTGTTGTTGTTGTTGTTTTGAGACAGGGTTTTCCCAGGCTGGGCTCAAACTTGTGATCATCCTGCCTCAGTCTCCTAGAGTGGGGAGTTACAGACCTGTATCAGCAGAAGTTTTATTTATTTTGGACTGAGCAAAGACTGCTCTTTTCCAAAAGTAATGGACATGACCCTCTGGCACTTATGAATTCTCAGTAGGGACCTTGTGTTTGTTTTAACTCCAAGACTTTAGAGCCTGGCTCTTCACAAGCCTTTTTCCAAGAAAAGATTCCAAATCAATTAATCCCTTCCAAGCAGATGGTTTCCTGGACTGGGTTGGGGCCTCTTTATTTGAAAGGGAGAAAAGAAGTCTCTGCCACTTGGGACATTCAGGAGGGTTGGGAATGTACACCCCCTACTCTTGGCCACCTCAACTCTGCACTCGGATGCCATCCTTCCTCTGTGCCAACTTCTTGGTTTCTTCTCCAACAGCAAGTGGAAATCCCAGAAAGACCCTTCCCAAGTTCTTCACTCTCTTATGAAAGAAGGGCCCATCAGTAGTGTGCTCCGAGAGACCACTCTGTAGTTCCTTCCTCCAATTTCTGTCCTCTCAAGAGCAAGATACAAAGTTTCCATGCACTTCCATTTGTAAAGTCAGAATGTGTTGCATAACAAATGTGTTCAGTTATGTGGAAATATCCCGTTTTTTCTCAAAAATTCTTACTACATTGATGCATCTGCATTTGCAGATTACTGAGGATTCAGGAGAATAAAAAAACCCCAACACTTTTTTCTGAGCTCCATTAGCATCTGGTACGGACCTCTCTTATTATCTTTAGGAATATTTGTTTTCATATCTGGCTATCCAGCTAGTCTATAAATGCCTTAAAGACTGGACCTTGGTTTTGTTTATCTTTGTAGCCTCAGTAAAAATGCTGAGTAGGTGGCTGACAAGTGTTTGGATGGGTGGGTTGAATGGAAACTCCAACATTATTCAATGAACATTTAAAATCTTTCAGCAGATTTACCCCAACTTCTCTCTTTATGATATTATCTTTTAGCTGAACTCCAATCAAGTTTAGAGATTACAAAGATAACATATACCAGGTTTCCCATTCTTTCTTCCTTTTGTGTTTCTCCTGGCACTCAGACACGATGTGCTGAGGCAGAAGATTTGCTTCAAATTTAAGATCAGCCTGGAGAATTTGGTGAGACTTTGTTTCAAACACAAAAAGTAGAAACAGAACAAACCAATACAATCTTGCATTTTTGTAATATCAATATTTTAAAAAATGAAAATGATGGACACATATTGCGATGTATCATCCCATGACAGATACTGTGTTAAGACTTCACATATATTGTCTCTTATAACAGTTTTTGAGCCTCAGGTAGTTTAAATTCTCCCCACAGGGGACACAGCTAACAACTGGCCATGTCAGAGTTTAACTCAAATAGTCCAACATTAGGGCCCTTATTTAATCTAATCTCACTATAAAAATCACCTGTACTTTCTCATATCATTATTTTGAAGGCTTTAGTTGATCTTATAGACCAACTGCTTTTATCTAATGATATATGAGAAATATTTTAAATATGTTGATGCAAATTATTAAGCAGGTGCTATTTGAAAAATTATTTTATTCCTAAAATAATCCTCTGAAGTAGGAGAGCCAGGCACAATGGCTCACACCAGTAATCCTGGCTCCTGGAAAGACTGAGTGAGGAGGATGGCAGGTTTGATGCCAGCCTGGCAACTTAGTGAGCTCCTGAATAAAAATAAAATTGAAAAGGGACTTGGATATAGCTCCTCGGTAAAGAATTTGCCTAACATGGGCAAAGGCCTGGGTTCAATCCTCAGGCCTTTGCCACAAGAATAAAGAAAGAAGGGAATGGGAGAGATTTCTGCTACAAAGCATCTTTGAAACAAGAACTCAGATGGTGAACAGGACAGGAAAGCACATGGAAACCCAGGTGCCCATTAATACTGATGGCTGCACTGGCCACAGTTGCCCTCAGAGGGAGCCATAAAGTCACAGGGGATCATCCACTCTGTGTAAGGTAACACGTCTTGATTAAATTTTTAAAAGGAAGAACAGGAAAATGTAACCTCTGCATAGCCTACTTGGGGGTTACAACATGTGCAAGAGGCGTATGTTTCCTGTTACTGGCCTGAAGTGTCTTATTTAGCTTGCACCTACTTAGAAGTCTTCAAGTTTGTGAAGGGAATTCCTATCTATGAATTCCTAGAAGCTGGCTTTATTAACATCTTGGGATGTTCAGTTACTGCTAAGCTAACTATTCACGCTATTTTCAACCACAGATTATGTCACTATCAAGTCAGTCCAAAGACTAAAATAAAACAATCTTTGGAAAATTCCAGTGCCATACTCATCAAAGAAAGATAGAGCCTTCAAAGGGCTCATTGAAATGCACGATCAGCATCCAGCATTCTCTCCTCCTCACATGTCCTAACGAGCATTCCCAAGTCAGACTATTGGCAACCTCAAGGTTTTACTCATCCCTCACCTGCTTAGCAAATGACTTTCCCTAGCAGGACACGCCATGACTTGTAGAAGGAACTCCATCTAATTACAATTGCTAAATTGACAGTAGTTATGGATAAGTCGTGCCAAGTGTTCACATGTCTTTAATACCCAGCATGTTTGGTTATTTATAACACAAAGTCAGAGCCATGGAATGCCTTGTCTCACAGGCTGCTGCTTCTCTGGCCACTACACGGTATTTTAATTCTTACTGTAGGCAAATTAAAAGCCTTCAACTCAAATTGTCAAAGGGAAAAGAAAGGAACCTAAAATATATTGAATATCTACTAAAGGCCAGGCCCTGTGCTGGGAGTGTTACTTATGTTACCTCTTTAATTCCCCCACAAACATATGAGGGTGGTATTACTGTCCCCATCTTGTAGATAAGGAAATGCAACCTCTGAAGGATTAAATATCCTGCCCAGGTGAGTAATAAAGCCAGGATGGGAACTAGGGCTGTGTGAGCCCAAATTTCATGTTTGTTTTCACTACTGTATCAAAACTTTGGGGGGGCAGGGATTTAACTGAACTGGTACTACACCTACTTTGGAAGCACAAGGACCTGAGTTCAATCCCTGGTACCAGGGGAAAAAAATTCCTCCATCCTAGCTAGTTCAGGACAAGGCTTTACAGATGTGTGCCAATCCCATTTCATAGGATCATTTTAGGGGTAAAATATTTTTCAGATAGCACCTGCTTAATAATTTGCATCAACATATTTGAAATATTTCCCTTCTATTAATAGATAAAAGAAGTTGATCTTTAAGACTAAAGCCCTCAAAATAGCCATATAAGAAAAATATGGGTAATTTTGTCAGAGAGATTAGATTAGCCTGAGAATAATATTTTGGAGGTACAGTGTCTTCTGTTAGGCTTTCTGCAGATTTCATTTGCCCCATTCATTCCAAATTGTGTCTTTATCAAGTGACTTAATCTAAGCCTCAATTTCCTCATCTATAAAAATAGAGATCATTATAATGGTAGCCTATAAATTAAAAATATTTGACAATAATTATGAATATTTCCACTAAGCCTCCCCACCTGTTAAATAAAATAACCATGGCTAATATTTATTGAATGCTTATTATGGGCCAGGAAGCATACTGAAGATTTTACACAAATTATATCATTTAATTTCACAATAATCCAATGAAGTAACAATAGTGAATACTGCCATAAGCACTACACACACTACATACCAATATCTTTACAGGCTAGCAAGGTGTGGTATCATATACCTGTAGTCCTAGCATTCCAAAGGCTGAGGCAGGAGTTTTGCTGAGATTAAGGCCAACCAGGGCTACATAGTGAGTTTCAAGCCAGTTTGAACTACATACCAAGACCCTGTCTCAAACAAACAAAAATTTTGTTGTTGTTAAAAAGAAACTCTTGAACTGTGAGTAACTGTGAGTAACTGGGTCAGGTTACATTTGGCACCCCAGCTTTGTAAGTAATCCAGTGGAAGTTCAGAGTAGGTAAGTTAATCACTCATAGCCACACAGGTAGGAAAACATAAACTCATGTTAGGCATTCAGACAAGCAAGACTGGACACGTTACAGTCTCGACCTCTACTGTACTGCTCCTGGATTTGGGCTAGACCATGGAAAGATGCCTGAGGACAACTTGTGCTTGAGGAGCTCCTGGATGTAGCTCTAAGGCCTACATGTGCGACACATGATGGTGCCATAATGCTCTGTAGCTAAGTATGCAAAATACATATTAGGGGCCCTGGGAGGTAAATGAGGATGTGTGGACATGGCCTGTGTGTTCTAGGGCACCTTCCTTAAAAAGAGAAAGTGTGGCTTTCCCAAGCTTTGCAGACTCAGGTTAGTTAGGAGGAAAAGCACCCCAGGAGAAGCCTCAACAAGTTCAGACAGATGGTGGTGAGACGTGTTTGGCAATGCATAGAGAGACTGGGCTGACTAAAGACGGCTTTCACATAGGCGAGTAGGGTTAAAGTGAGGCGTAAGGAGACGGGCAGATTACAGGAGACCTTGACAACGGTCTGAAATCTGGGACAGTGCTTATGCACAGTAATAGGAAGCCTCAGAGTCAGGGAGGAGAGTGAGGAGAGTGTGTCCTGTGCGGCGTAGGTCAGTGAGGAGAAGAGAGAGACAGAGGAGGCTCCCGGAGGCGCAGGCTCTGACTGGAGTGAGAGCAAAGGAGCCAAGCAGAGAGGCCGGGAGACAGATCAGCAAGGATGGATGAGAGAGAGGCCGGCGCAGGAAGCATTTAGATCACAGATTCCCAGTGGCAGGATCTGAGTCCTGCTCAGATGACCCCATATCCCGCACCTGGCTTGAGAATGAATGACCGACACGTAGTAAATGCTGCCAGCGTGTTTGCCGAATAGATAAATGAGTCATCGCACTTCCAGCCCAGGCCGCTCATCTCACACATGAGGAAACAGATCCTGGAGCTTATGGGAGCCAACCGGGACTATGTGCCTCTGAGCTGCAGAATCTAAACGCTCAAAATCCTCAGGACTACTCCAGACTTTTTTCTGCTGTAGTTTGTTCTCATTTTGGGAAATCCCAGGGAGTACAATATCAGTAGCAGGGGACATTAATAACAGAAATTAGAATGTGGGAAAAGATCATTGGATGATATTAATATGATTTTAGACATATAGACACTGGTGTGATGGCAGAATTTTTATTTCTTTCCTTCCTTCTTTCTTTCTTTCTTTCTTTCTTTCTTTCTTTCTTTCTTTCTTTCTTTCTCTGTCTCTCTCTCACTCTCTGTCTCTCTCTGTCTCTGTCTCTCTCTTGCTCTCGCTCTTTTTCTTACTGTCTTTGTATAGGGATTGAACTCAGGACCTTGCACTTTGCCAGGCAAATGTAGTACAACTGAGCTAAATTCCCGGCCCAGAATTTCTAATTAGAAATGTCCTGTAGCCAGTTTCAACTGGAAACTGGAGTAAAAATGAGAACTCATAGCTAGATGTAGATATATTTGAGAAGCACATGCAGAATTATTAGTTGAAGGTGTGAGACACATGTTTCTATAATAGGAATGAGACATGTTTCTTGGTTCTCATTTTTAATTATTTTTTAGTCTATCAAAGAACTGTTGAATAAGCAGTGTATTTAGCTGTAATCAGAATGATAATACTTTTGTTATTTGCTCATGTCAAAGTCTCTGCTCTACCTGAAGACACAGTGATCTGGGGCTGCCTCAGGGCCAAGCAGCAGACTTTTCATAACAATGAACTATGGCAGGTAAGATGGAGATCTCTTGTGAACATCACCAAAAGAGATCACTAAGTGAACTCTGGATGTGTAGGTAGTGCAACATTTTTCCAATTGTACTTACTAGGTGAGACCACCACCCCCTGAAGTGAGCCTTTCGGGCGTGACCACCATTCAATGCTTTATAAACACCCAAAGGATTAAAGTTTTTAATCACAGAGTCAGACGGTCTCTCCAGATGTTCTTTTCTTGTGAGAGAACCTTACTCTTTCTCATAAAACAGTGGAGTATCCAATGTTCAGTAAGTAGTTTCAGGATAGATATGAGGATCATCTAGATCTCAGGCTAAAATTTTTTTGGTTTGTTGTTTTGGTTTTTTTTGAGACAGGCCCTCACTCTGTCATTCAGGTTCACCTTGAATTCACTAAGTAGCCCAGACTGACCTCAAACTATAGTAATCCTCCTGCCTCTGCCTCCTGAGTGCTGTGATTACAGGGCTGTGCCACCATGTGGCAGAGATTATCTACGTACTGATCATTGTTTCTGTCTGAAAAAGTACAAGAAGTTCAGAGTTCATACCTCATAAACCAGTTAAGGAATCATACTCAATGTGAATCCATTCCTTCTACAACTCCTTACCTGTTAATGGAGAAAGCACTGTTAACCAGCAGGTAGGTTTTGTTACATGGTCAGGGTGGTCTTCAATTCATGCTTTATCAAGAGTAAATGAGTTACTACAGAAGTGACTCAAACCATCATCTGCCTCCTGTTTCTGAGAGCTTCAGCCCCAAATCCACCAATTTCCTCTCACTTCAATCTTACCACCAGTTTGGGAAAAATAGATATCCTTATGAAGTACCCATGCAACACCTAAACCTCAGTTCCCTGCCTTTTCAGATTTCATGACCTCGACTTCACTTTTCCCTCAATTCTGAGGCCAAACCTTCGGGACTGTCTTCAAACCAGCCCTCCTGCTCAAAACCTGTTCCTTCAGAAAGATGACCCGCCATTCCACGTGATGGTTATTAAATAATGTGAAGTCTTTCAATTTGTCATACCCAACTCTATTTCACAAAAGTAATCTTTTCTCTACAACACTAGATTATCTGACTTCTGTTTCTAATAACACTTCGTCCCCCTTCCCTTCTCTTCCTCCCACTCTCTTCCCACTCAGGACTCCCTGGAGATCACTCAGATCTCTTTCTTCTTTGCCACTGTTTTCTACCTTTAACTCCCCACAGCCCAGCTTCTTAGAAGTAACAGTCTCCTTGGGTTTTCCGACTGCACCACCTCTAACTTACTCTCAGACTTAACTTCCACTCCCAAGACCTCAATGAAACTCCTGAAACAAGGCTAATTGACTATAACAAGAGGGAAATGGGGTGGAGGAGTAAGTATCAAGGAATAGAAAAAATACAATGATAAATTAAAAAAAGAAACAAAGCTTATGGATATAGAGTTGGCGTTGTAGGCTGGGTGTGTAAATGAGAAAAAATGAGAGTTAGATTGTGTCATATACTGGTACAAATTCTCAATATTGTGTGTGATCATGATGTATGTATATAATGTACCAATAAAGATTCAAATTAAAAAACAAAACAAACAAAAACGTTGAACATTCTACCTGACCTTTCTGCACTTTCTTTCTGTGCTGTTTAGATCTCCTTGTCTCACTCTTTCCCCAGCTCCCTGGCGCTTGGGACTGAGTATGTCCTCCATAACTCACCTGTTGAAATCCTACTCCTCAACCTGACGGCATCAAGGGGGTAGAGTCTTTGGGAGGTAACTGGGTTGTGAGCTTGAGGTCTTCATAAATGAGGTTAGTGTTTTTATAAGAGAAAACAAATGCCAAGTGCATGCCTCTAATCCCAGTGCTGTGAGAGTACAAAGGTAGAGGATGAAAAGTTCAATCCAAGCCTGTACAGTTTAGTAACTTAGCAAGACCCTGTCTCAAAATAAGAAATAAAAAAAGGACAGGATGTAGCTCAGTGCCAGTGTCCTAGGTTCGATCCCCAATACCACAAAGAAGAGCGAGGTGGAGATGGAGGAGAAAAAGGGTGTCATGAGAGAGCCTTTCCTCTTTCCTCCCTCCCAGGCGAGGAACAGTGGGTAGATAGCAGCCTGCACACCAGGAAGAGGGCCTCGCTGGACACTAGAAACACCAGCACTTGGATCCAAGATTTCTCAGCTTCTTGACCTATAAGAGGTAAATTATGTTGTGAAAGCTACCAGGCTGTGGTGTTTTGTTATAATAGCTAAACTGACTGAGACACCGGGACATTGTCTCCTGGGTCTCCTAAAACTTTCTGAACTGTTTAACCCCATCATCCATATTTATATACTTCTGCCTTCTTGCCCACATACTAGTGATCACAGAATTGCCATCAGCCTCAGTCCTGTGGCTGACATTGACCCCCGCTGCCTGCCAGGACTGTTCAGCTTTATATTCTGTGTGCACTTCAAATTCACCAGTAAACCAAACATCTTCTTTTTCTCACAAAATCAGCTGTTCTATTTCAGAGTCATCCACTCTATGACCTCTTTTCCATGCACATTTTTCTCTCTAAATATTTCTCATGCCAACTCCTGCCTCTCCGAATCCCCTGTTAGTTCGGGTTCTAGGGCTTGATTCCTCCCTAGACCACAGCTTCCTAGCAGTCCTCTTTCCGCCTTAGCGTCACCTTTTTCACAGACTTTCTTCCCCATCAGAATGAGAAGAATCTTCCAAATGTAAATCATTCTCTTCCTTAAATCATTCTTTGGTTCCCCACTATCTAGCAGCCACTTAGCATAGCCTGTAAAACCACGCATCACCCGATTTCTACCTACCTTTCTAACTTAATTTCTTGTTGTTGTCTCCTTGAGCCTCTATTGCTGGGCCACACAACTCTAGTCCCTCATAAAACACCGAATACCTTTCTCCTTTGAACTAGCTGTCTTCTGAAACGGTTTTTCCTTTCCCATTCTTTTGCTACCTTGCTAACTCATCATTCCTGAGTCAACCTGAGCATTCATTCCTCCAGTTTGAGAACGTTCATTTAGACACAACCCTTTTTCCCATACTCATCCCCACTAGGTAGTCAGGCTTCCTCATTCTTCCAATAGTCTGATGTGCTCCAGCTATACTGAATGGCACGCTGTCTGCCTTGGTGTGCTCTGCCTATGGCGTGCTCTGAGTTCATCTCCTCCACTAGTCAACACGTGTGTACTAAGACTAAGCCCTGTGGTCACCCATGTGACATCAGTGGCACACGTGGCTAAAACACAATTGATATCTGCTCATCTGAGGAGTCAAAAGAAAGTTAGCCTAGCAGTTCATGCACAGAATAAGCATGTCCACACAGGTGCATTCTAGAGAACCCCACTGAAGGGGTAATAATACGGGTGAGGGATGAGCCTGAGCGGAAACTTAACTGCTAACACCAAAAACCCTGCTGGAGAGTGAAGGGAGATAAAGTCGGGTACACTCAGTGGGATCATATTGTGAAGGGTCTCCCAAAGGCTATGAATAATGTATTAAATTTCTTACTGCTGCTATAACAGGTTACACTACATTTAATGGCTAAAAATAGTAAAAATCTATTATTTCATAAGTATGGGAGTTAGAAGCTATTTTCAATGGGCTAAAATCAAGGTTGCCAGCAGATGCCTTCCCTTCTGAAGGCTTTTTGAGAAAACCCATTTCTCGACTTTTCTAGTCTGCAGAGGCTGTCCTCATTATTGGCTTGTGACTCTCTTCCAACTTTAAAATCAGCAATGGCCAGCCAAGTCTTCACATGTCACTGCTCAGTGACAGCTTCTTCTGTCTTTTTTTCCACTTTCAAAAAATGTTTCATTTTTTATTAGTATGTTTGCAGTACATAATGATTGCATTTATTGTGGGGAGTTGGTACATGTACTAATATACCTTAATTCTTTTTATGTCCCCTTCCCCTCCCCTCTCCCTCCCTTCCCTCCATCTCTTGGCCCCCTTCCCTGTTTCTATCCTCTATTTCTCCATCTTCTATTTGACACTTTAATTTTTTTTTGTATTTTGGGTTTTTCATTCATTTAAGAGAAACCATATCATATTTAAGCTTGTGCACTGGATTTATTTCACTTACCATTACAATTTCAAGTGCATCCAGTTTCTTACAAATAACTAAGATCTACCCTTCTTTATAATGGAGTAATACTCCTTTATGGATAGATGCACTTTTCCTCATCCATTTATAGGTCACTTCCAAGATTTAGTGAATCTGAGTTCTGCTGCTAGAAACATGAGCATGCATGTATTGCTGTAATACGATGTTTTTAAAATCTTTCAGGAAGATACCTAGATGGAGAATAGCTGAGTCAGATGGAATTTTTATATTTTCTTTTTGAGGCAGCTCCATACTGATTTCCACAGTGACTATACTATTTTACATTTCTACCAACAATGTAAAAGGTTTCCTTTTTCCTAAAGCCTCTCCAGCATTTGTTATTATTTGATTTTTTTGTATTGAATTCTTTATTGGTACAATTTATATACATCTCAAAATCACATATAACATTGGGAAATTTGTACCAGTATATGCCACAAGTTAATTCTCATTTTTACCCATATCCCCACCCACTCCCCCCTCCCCCTCTATACATGCTCTTTTATTTTCTTTCTGTATCATATTTATTCCTTCCCTTCATCACATTCCCACACCAAGTTTTCTATAGAAATATTCCACTCTATAAAAGCTGTCCTACTTTCTAGAACTCATTTGCATCTACAGATGTTCATGCCAAAGAGAAGATCCGGGAATTGTCTATCTGTGATCTATTGATTTCACTTATTAGTATATCCTCCAGATGTCTCCATTTGCACCTAAATGGATCGATCTTGTCATTCTTTATGGCAGAGTAATACTCCATTTTGTAAAAAAAACCACATCTTCTTTATCCACTCTCCAGTTGATGGACATTTGGGCTGTTTCCAAGATTGAGCTATCACGAACTGAG
>PVIC010045676.1:0-14550 GCA_004025085.1 Thryonomys swinderianus
TGTACCCTGAGGGTTTGTAACAGTTCACAGAATTGTCTGTAATCAGAAAAAGGTGATGTTTTCCAAGTAAAGAGGATTCTCCAGAATGGAGTCAAAAGAGAACACGTATGTAAGCAATTGCTTCTGAATGTGCTATTTAACACAAGGATTGTTTTTTCTTTTTTTGAGACAGGGTCTCGCTTTGTAGTTCAGGCTGGCCCTGAGCTCACTATGTAGCCCAGGCTAGCTTCGAATTCAGCAATCCTCCTGCCTCTGCCTTCCTAGAGCTGGGATGACAGGCGTGAGCCACGACACCCAGCATCGTGGGGTGTGGTACTGACTGCTCGTGGGTTTGAGTTACCACGCCCAATATCATATCACTGTACGTGTATTACCGGATCAGACCAGGGATCTTGCGCTTGCGAGGCAGGCGGTGGAACCACTAAGCTAAATCTCTGGCCCACACAGGGATTTCTTAATATGAGAGCTCAGTGTAAACGGACCTTTCATGGTTCTAGAAACACCTGCTTCAGCGCTGTGTCCTGTGGGGTAGGGCCCTGCTCTCTCCAGGCAAACCAGGTGCTCCGAAGAGAAGTAGAACTTACCGGTTACTTTAGCGTATCTCCAAAACAAAGGAAAAGGAAAACTACACCTTCTTGAACCATTCTTAGCTTTTTGCAATCATCCTACTGGTGCTTTTTTATGTATAAATCATGTGTGGAGGAGAATGAGGATTTTCAACAATTCAGGGGATACAGTGTGGAATTTTAAGAAGGGCATCAGAATAGGTGTGGGTGAGGAGGGGACAGTGATCAAAGACTGGAGGGAATGAAGAAGGGGACAGGAGACAAGGGGGAGGGGCTGGGAGAGGGAGGAAGGGAGGGCCACAGCGGGGAGGCCGCGAGGCTGGAGCAGACCGTTGCTGGCTGGCTGACAGCGACCCGCATAGATGGGGAAACCGCGTGGCAGGTGGCAGATGACACAGGACCTTTTGCTCCTAGGCACCAAGGAGCGCAGGGCTCCGCGCAGGGGAGTGACATGCTTTACACATTCTCCTAGCTGTTCGGCGGCGCGGCGGCCCAGGCCAGTTGGAGGCCAGCCTGGGCAATGCAAGGAAACCCTGTCTCAAAATTTTGAACAGCTGATAAGTAGCTCAATGACGGAGCACTTATCTAGCATGCCCGAGGCCCTGGTTCTAGCCCTGTCACTTTCAACAAGAGAAAAGCCCGCTGGGCTGACTGGCTGATATACTGACACAGGATTGGAACTGCAGGGTGGAAATGGGAGCCTGTCAAGGGGCCCCTACGACAAACGGTGTTGGTGACTTTAACCAAGCAGAAAGCGGCGAAGGTGACTCTTGGATATATTTTGAAAGTAGCACTGATAGGAACACTAGATTTTTACCATACAAATTGGAGAGGACACAATCAGACAAGTAGCACTATAAGATTAAGTTAAACTTCCAAGAAAACGCTCTTAGAGCACAGAAATGCATCAATAGTTAACCTTGGGGGCTGGGCATTTAGCTCAAGTGGTACCACAGCGACCTTGGGAGCACAAGGGCTTGAGTTTGATCCCTGGTGCTGCAAAAAATTAAAAAAATAAAAAACCTTGGGATAGTTCAACTTTAAAAGGTTGGAGGGTGTCTTAGTTACTTTTCTCACTGCTGAGACAAATTCCTGACACCCAAAGTTAAAGGAGGAAAGGTTTATTTGGCTCGTAGTGTGTAGAAGTTTCAGTGCATAGCCGGCTCCCCGGCGAGGGGGCGTGGCAGGGGGACTGCAGAGGAGTTAGCCCACGTGAGCAGGCGCGCAGGCGCACGTCAGCCCTGCTTCTGTCCCTTGTATTTTGTGTAGACTTCCTGCCCTACTGCCAGTGTAGCACTCACAGCCCGGGGCCTGACCAGAGCTCTGTCAAGCCCGTGAATGGACTCAGTAATCACATCCCTCGATCCCGGTGCCACACCCAGCCACTCACTCCCTGAAAACCCCCCATCACTGCCTGAGGCTTTGGGGGAGATCTGGATACAAGCCAAAAGAGAAGGAGAAGAAACAGCAAAGAAGAATGAGAAGCAAAAACTAAAGCAGGTGGAAAACAAGGAGATTCAGATGTCCTTGAGGCCAAGAGAAGACAGAAAATGAGGAGGAGCAGCCCAGGTGCCCAGTGCTACCAGGAGATCACGATGAGAACCCAGGACTGGGGGTGGAATCCGCTGGCGGGCACAGATTTGATGGAGTGGGCAGAGCTAGAAGCCTGATCGGGGCAGATTTAAGAGGGGGTGCGGTGAGACAGCTGGGAGATGTGGGTGCAGACAAATCTTGGAGGCGTTTGTTCTAAAATAAGTACACAGTAGTTAGCCAAGGAAGCTGCAGTGCGTGTACGTGTGTGCACGGGTGGGAGCCCATTAAAAACGGGGAGACCGAATGTCACATACGTGTGCTTGTGGTAAGGGTCCCAAGGAAAGAGGGAGATCTTTCAATACAGGAGAGGGGACAACAGGCGAGAGGGGAGGGAACACAAATGCCAAGCAGAAGGACTGGTTTTGATGGGAAACTCGCCTATATTAACAGTGACTTTAGATCGGAGAAAGTGAGCAGCCGCGGGGACGGGAGTCTGGGAACCTTCTCTTCTGAGTGTCAGAGTTTCTCACGTACTTACTGGGCACCTACTGGACGCTCAGATTTGGTTAGACCCCTTCTCCCATCAGCATGTCCTGTCTTGTCTGGCACAGCTGTAACTCAAGACTTAGCAGGGCTTCAGTGACGGGGAAAAGGAACCCCCAGGATCCTGGAAGGACAAGCAGTTTTCTGAAGCCCTTCCTAAACGCACGGGCCCTTCCTGGGGTCAGGAATGTGAAGCAGTTACCCTGTCATCACCGCCAAGCACTGGCAGGCTTTTGTGCTGAAAATAGCCATGCTAAAAATAAAAAGTCCAGTCCTTATCTGAGGTTTGTCAACTGAACTGACATCTACATCTACATATTTGGAAACCTCTGTACAAACACTCGGCTATTTGGAAACACTGGAAACCTTGGCATCATTCTGGCCTTTTTATGGCTTTGTACTCCTTATCTAGATATTCAGTTTTGTGTAGACACTGCCAGACCGTCTCTAAAGAAATCCGTTTGAAATGATGCTTTTGTCTGTAAAGAGCTGGCAAATACTGAGGGGAATAACAAAGGAATCACAACCTATGAGGAGCAAAACAGGGTCGCTGTTTTAGCTTGATGCTGCCCATGAAAATAAATATTCACCTATGTTTAGAGCTAAGTTCTCTCACCAACTTTTCATCGTGTGCTTTAATTCTCCTGCCAAGCAATTAAACTAGTTTGATTTCTTTGGTTACCTCAAGTAATAACAAGTCTTTCTTTCCTACTCTTGATAACTTTTTTTTTTTTTGAGACAGGGTCTCGCTTTGCAGTTCAGGCTGGCTCTGAGCTCACTATGGAGCCCAGGCAAGCCTGGAACTCAGCAATCCTCCTGCCTCTGCCTTCCGAGTGCTGGGATGACAGGCGTGAGCCACCACGCACGGCCTCTTGTTAACTTTTGACGGAACTTTAAGCCTATTGACATCCTCCAATGTGGTCACGCTGTGCTCCTCGGGATCGGTCCGAGCTTCGCAGTCCAGCCGGCTTCTCGTCCGCTGCTTTTGGATCCTGTGGATGATGCTGCATTAGGAGCTTTGGGTAAAGTGCTGCAGCATAACTCACTGGAAATTAAGCCCAGGGCGCCATCCAGCTTTTCTACAAATCTGTGATTCTTGGAGCTAAAGAGGTATTAAATTCAGCTTTTTTATTTATAGGCGGTATCGTGATAAGGATGGGGAGATCTTTCATCCGTTCTTCTTCATGTCCTCAGAGCACTTTGCAATCTGTCATCCCATGTTTACATATCATTATTGTGCATACAATGTCATTCAGCTCAAGCACAGCGCTATTCTTGGTAGCAGGTCCCCAAATCTTGTTGGAACTTTGTCCCTCTGGAACAGTAATAATTTGGGGTGCTTAGCTGACTGTCTGCATCTCGTCAGATGGCAAAATGGAAGAACATGAAGAGGCAGTGAGTCACGCCCTGCCTTGTGGTGTGTGGTACTGATCGCTGCTGGGCGTGAGTCACCACGCCCGGTAGTATTGTATGTTGTTACCAGGGATCGAACTCAGGATCTTACCCTTGCTAGGCAGGCGCTGGAACCACTGAGCTATATCTCCAGCCCTCCTATTATTAATATTTTGAAATATAACTAATAAATGGAATCATGTTGTATGTTATTTTTATTTGCTGAACATTTTAGATTAACAATATTTTAAATCACATATATATCACATTTATTTTATTTCATCTTGATTTTCTGAGACAAGGTCTTGCTGTGTAGTTCAGACTGGCTTTAAACTCACTATCTAGCCCAGGTTGGCCTTGAACTTGTGGCTATCCTACTGCCTCAGCCTCCTGAGTGCTGGGATTACAGGCATGGGTCACAATGCCCAGCACTTTCAATGGATATCCTTTGTGTGAACAGTGTGGTCACAGTAGCAGCTGAAGGCATCACTCTGGTATATCTGTTTGCTAGTCAGTATCACAGAGAAAGGAAATAGTGTAACCCCGCTCAGCGGATGGAGGGGTCAGGCTTGGGGGTCAAACCAGTTCAGGCTAGAGTTCTAGGTGCTTCCCAACTGCAAGCAAGGGATGCTAGCTTATTTTATTTGGCTGCTGTGAGGATAAGTAAAAGAATTTATGTCAACAGCTCAAATACCAAGATAGGCAAAACTTTATTTCTAAAAACTTAGAAGTGATTCTTAGGAGAAAACTTGTGTGCTGCTAGCATTATGTAGCCTCGTGAGAGGTCCAGACAGGTAAAGCGAGGCATGGATATTAGGGCTCACCGGGAGCCCCGATACTGACTCAGTAGGCCTTAGGTTGGGCCCAAGAATCTGAATTTTTAGCAGTTCTCCAAGACGGCTCCAATGCACATTATCCTTGGCTCCCACAATGAGAAACATTAACAAATAGCTTCCTTGAAGACAGCCAAGTAGAAGCCAATAGATGGAGCTAGGCATGAGGGCAGGAAGCAGGAGAAATTCACTGAAGATGCCCAGAGTCATCAGAGAAATAAAAAGAACAACTGATGCAAGAGGCATTTTAAGGGGGGCAAATTTTCAAGCATATGTAGAGAAAGTCCACCGTCAGTCGTGTTTCTACATTTCATGACAATGAAAAACAGTCCACACTTTTCCAGGTATCTCGCGTGGCAGTAGAACACCCACGCTTGCAGACCACAGGTCTAGTCCAAAACTTCAGTTTTTTAGGTGAGAAATGGAAAGCCCAGAAAGGCAAAGGGACTGGCTCAGGATCACAAGCCAAGGGATAGCAGGGCAGGAGTAGATCCATCTAAGTATTCTAAATTGATGGCTGCTTCCCACCACCCCTGTGGCCACCTCAGTTTATGATGTTTAACTACAAGCGGTGAGTAAGAAAATCCAGTTCACTGTCATTTACAAAGAAATTGATCAGCTCACCTCACAAGTGGTCACTGACTTGGAAGCTGCCTTGAAGTTCTGTGCCCAGTGGTCGTGACTCCACCTTTGTGACTTATTTGGTCTGCTGATGCCAACCTCATCCTGAAGCTGCAGAAAGAGAGTCAAAATGGTTTCAGGCCTTGCATTTCTGCTGCTATTGAAGCAAACAAGAGGCAGAGTGAGAAAGAGTAGTTTTCAGAAAGTCTTCAAATGCCAGGCATGGTGGCTCACAGCTGTAACCCCAGCACTGGGAGGCTGAAACAGGAGGACTGCCATGAGTTCAAGGTCCACCCTGAGCTACATAGTGAGTTCAAGGCTAGGCTGAACTATATAGAGAGACCCTGTTTAAAAAAAAAAAAAGGGGGGCTCTAGGGGGCCGGAGGGATAGCTCAGTGGTTCTGGTGCCTGCCTCGCAAGCACAAGGTCCTGAGTTCGATCCCCGGTAACCACATATAATATTGGGCGTGGAGACTCACGCCCACCAGCAATCAATACCACATACCACACCATGCCTGTCATCCCAGCACTTGGGAGGCAGAGGCAGGAGGATTGCTGAGTTTGAGGCTTGCCTGGGCTACATAGTGAGCTCAGAGCCAGCCTGAACTACAAAGCGAGACCCTGTCTCAAAAAAAAGAAAGGAGCAGTGGGGAGGGCGCACAGGTCTCCAGCCTTGCTTGATCCCCTCCAGCCACCTTCAGCTCATCCTCCCCTTCTCTGGGGAAGGAAACCAGGGTCCAGCCTCCTGGGGGCGGCGTCTGCGCAGTCTGTCACTTCTTTTGCAATGAGGCGAAGAGGGGCGCCCTGTCCGCCACGTGCTCAGTAGGAGGAAGTTGGGAGAAGTTGCTTATCACCGGAGAAAACAATGTCTAACTTTAGAGTTCTGCTTTTCAGTGCTGGTGACAATTTCAGTTCAATACTGTGGCCAGTATTAGGCCCAAGGGCGGTGAGGGCCACGGCCCTTATTCTGGATCATCTGTACAATTAAACAGGAGGAGGGTTTTCTGGGAGAGGCAGCGCGCGCTGCGTCCCAGCCCCTGGGAGGCTGAGGGGGAGCTTTGCTTGGGCCCAGGAGTTCAGGGCCGACCTGGGCAATAGGGGCAGACTCACGTTAAGTCACAGTCTGCAGCGCAGAGGGGAGGGGGCGAGAGATTTGTAAGGAAAGGGAGTAAGAGGTAAGGGCGAACTTAGGAAGCAATGCCACGTTTCTATACATAAAGGAACAATGAATTATACGTGCAGAAATTCCCCCCAAACCATTGATAAAATATACAACCGCCCCCGGTGCATGAGTCCAGTAGCCTCAGCATCAACCAACCTGACTCAAAAACAGGAAGCCAAGTTCCAGCTGTACCGAACAGACTTCTTTTCCTTGTCGTTACTAAGTGGTACGGGGGGTCCTGGGAGAGCTTCGGTGAGCACACGGCGTGCTTTAAAGAGGCAACCCCGACCTTCTGGGCCCCGGGCATGGGTTTCCTGTGGGACAGTTTCTCCACAGCCGGGAGTGGGCAGGTGGGGTTCTCTGGGGTGAATCAAAAGAACCAGCAACCTGTATCCCTCACACACACAGTTCACGACGGGGCTGGTGCTTAGGGGACAGGATGCGGAGCTGAGGCAGGAAGGGGAGCTCTGGGCGGCAGAGGGCGCTGTGCTCGCTGCCCTGTGCTCGCCTCCTGCTGCGTGTCCAGTCCCTAACAGGCCGGGAGGCTGGGCCCCCGACTGAAAGAGCACCCGAGGATACATGTAGGTTATACACAAGCACCATGCCATTGTATATAAGGGACTCGGCTAATGCACTGTATGAAGTACACAGTAATAGTATTTATAATGGTGTGCATGTGAGTGCGTGTGCGTGTGTGTGTGTGTGTGTGTGTGTGTGTGTGTGTGTGTGTGGCGCCTGTACTTAGAATTCTTTTTTTTGAGACAGGGTCTCGCTTTGCAGTTCAGGCTGGCCCTGAGCTCACTATGGAGCCCAGGCAAGCCTCCTGCCTCTGCCTCCCGAGTGCTGGGATGACAGGTGTGAGCCACCACGCCTGGCTCTTGTACTTAGAATTCTTAACTCTCACTGCCAAATCCAGCATAATGTAAAAACAAAAAAATACCAACCAACTAAGGAGAAGCCGATCTAAACTCCTGAAAGGTGTTTTCTCCACCCTAAAACAAACAGTTCCAAGCACTATCCCTGTGTGGGAAGGAGAATAAATCCAACTTGTCATACGTAAGAGTCACTGACCCAACAAACGAAGGAGGTGCTTATCCAAGTATAGCCTGGGCCTCATAATGCTGAATTAAACATTAAGCGCTCTCAAAGAAAAAAGTCAAGAAAGCAGGTAGTTAAAAAATAATTCTAGTTATTAATTCTATTTTGGAAGAACCATAAAAATAATCAGACATCTGCCCCGCCGCAGTACTGCCCTGCGACCTCAGGAAGCTCAATTCCTCCCATTCTGACAACACTCCAGAAACCATGCGGCTCGCTCGCCTGGAAGCCTGCTCTTTCCTTCTTTCCTCTCTCTTACCCAGCTCTGTAGTCCACACCCATCCTCTCCTGTTGGAATCCCATAAACCGGCAAGTCAAGAGAGCTCCGTGGAGTGGAGTGAAGGGAAGCGGACCAGACACAGCAAGGCCAGCAGAGGGGGGACAAGGGCAGGGTGAGAGCCTCCCACGTGGTCAAAGCCGCTGCCACGACCACCCTTCCACGTCACGCGGCCACGGTCCCCCCATCAGATCCCTGCGGTCCCTCCGAGTTCCGTTAGAAGCTATATCTGCTCTTCAAGTCTGTCAGGAATAGTTTCGTTTTGTCTGTTTAAATCAAGTTAATTTTGAAAACTGGCACACTCAGTCACACTCACACATGGTTGGATGGATGGCCTCAAAGTCAAGACGGCAGATGGAAAAGAAAAAAGCTATTTTAAACAAAACGAGATGATGAACAAAGTGCCTTCTAAAAATACCTGAAATACCTCCTCATACTCAGAGGTAGGAGGATTATCCCCCACAGTCACCCATAAACACAAACGGCATTCATGGCTACGGAGAGAGGCAGGGGTTAGAGAGACAGGATCCGAGACTTTGCTGCTTGTTTATCTCCCCAGAGGGGCTGGTGAGCGAGTGGGTCCCACGCAGGGCGGAGAGATGGAGTTAAGCTCCCTGTCTGTGGCAGGAGCCAGAAACTTGCTGGACTGTCTGTCCACAAAGAGATACCAGAACAGGCGTTGGGAGGTGTTAGTGAGGGTCACAGCAGGAAGGGGCCGTCCCTCCCGGATCGTGAAACTAACAAAATATAAGTCAAGAGTAGAGAAGGTCAACTAAACCCAGGGCTTGCTCTTAAAAAGACCAATAGACAAAGTTTTAAAACATAAGTAACATGAGGGCAGAAAAGATACCATAACTGCTGATATACAAGAGAGGAAAGAAGAGTAGTCTCTGAACATGGTTAGGCCAATACAACACAGCTGGATGATTCTCAAGAGAATGTGAAATACTGAATAAAAATTGACTGCCAGGCGCTTGGGGCAGCCGTGAATACAAATTGTTCTTACAGAGAGCATCAAGCCCTTCTCCCCTGTCTTAACTGCCTCTGGCAGCTTATGATGCAGCAACACACTTGTGCCATCTTCTTGAACTTCTGAGTCTCCAAACCATGCATTGAATAAACCTCTATGCATATAAATTACTCAGGCTGTCCTATGCTGCTGCTATCATGGCAGAAAATGCACGCAGACATCCACCTCCCCTAAGAACCTGTGTGCAAATAGCCAAAACAAAATATTAGCTCACTGAATGTAGCAGTGAAGTTCTTAAATAAATATCCAAAGGCAAAATTATACTGTCATTGGAGAGGACACCGTGAAACGGATAGACGAGGTAGGGCGTGGCAAAACCAGCTGGGGAAGTAGGCGGGACCTGCCAATTACGAGGCCAAGTAATTCCTCAGACCCTGAGCGCGGAGACAGGGTCTCGCTTTGTAGTTCAGGCTGGCCCTGAGCTCACTATGTAGCTCAGTTAAGCCTTGAACTCAGCAACCCTCCTGCCTCTGCGTCCCGAGTGCTGGGATGACAGGCTTGAGCCACCAAACCCAGCATTTGTGGTATGTGGTACTGATTGCAGGTGGGCATGAGTCACCACACCCAGTATTGAACGTGGTTACCAGGATCCAACCGGGGACCTTGCACTTGCTAGGCAGGTGCCAGAACCACTGAGCTAAATCTCCGGCCCACCCCTCACAGTTCAAATAAACTCTTGGCACCAGTTCTGGCTTGCCTTGTCCAGTTCTGTGTTGGAATCAAAAGGACCTGGGATAAGTTTAACTGGTGAGCCTGGAGTCTTCCCTGATTACACTGGTAACACAAATTTATACCCCAGACCGTGTGTTGCAATTTTCAATTGAAAAAAAAATTAATTTTTCATACCCAGAATACTGGTAGAAAAAATAATTTTCTTTAGAGCCTCAAATGCCAAAAGCAACATTGTTAGTCTGCATTTTCACAGAACTGCAACCTTCCACAGCCCCAGCTTCTTCTTATATGGGGTTTTATTCTTAGGGGAAACAGGATAGCGACATCAGAACTTTACCTGTTGGATTAAACAGGTTTGAAGATGAACAACAAAAGACATTTAACCATGGTAAATTACTTGGTTCAGCAAGTAGTATATAATCATTATTACTGGGTATGTAATTGGATATATAGATACAATAATCATAATAAAATAAATATTGAATATTCATATAAACAAAGTTGTGATGGAAGTTATTGGAAGAGGAAGGGCAAACATGGAGATAGAAAATGCATTGGATGGTACCCTATCATCTGTCATGGAATGAACAGATACTGCTTAATATATCAGGGAGTAGATAAAAGATGTCTGTCCAAGATCCATGGGCCCCACTGCTCTGCGCCTGAGGCCGTACACGCTGTCCAGAACTTGCTGAAAGAGAGCCACTCACTGCAGTCGGTGCCAGAATGTAGCTCTGCACTGCCCCTGTATGGACCATGTTTAGATGCCCCCCAAAGCCTCATGAAGAGGAGCTGGGCCTTTCTTTACCAGGGGCAGCTGAACCTGAGATGTGTGATGCTGGGTGGGCTCAAGGGCATGTGGATGCTGGCCACGAGCGATCAGTTTGGTACCTCCCAAGTCTCAGCAGATGAGTAAGATAAAAGGGGCAGAAAGACGCTGTTACGCCCTCTCCCTTGTTGCTGGCGCTATGGTGTGGGTGCCGTGAACTGCCTCTCTTGTTACCTTTGCTGCCTTGTGAGCACCATGTTGTTTCTTCCTTGCGATGCTTGTTTGCTGCCCCTGCCTTGGAGCCAGAGGACTGTGGACTGAGATTCCTATGAACTGTGATCCAAAAATCCCCTCCCCTCTAACTTGGAGTGTTAGATATTTTGTTTCAGCAATGAGAGAAAAGGACCTAACGCAAATTATGAGCCTTGGACCTCAGCCGGTAGCACTACTGGGAGGTGATGGAAACTGATGAGACCTGGTGATGAGACCTGGGTGGAGGAAGTAAGTCATGGAGCAAGTGTTTCTCTCCCTCCTTCTCATGGTGAGCTGAGCCACTCTGCTGCATCACATGCTCTGCCTCACCGTCGGCCCAGAAGCAGTGGAGCCGAGTGCTCATGCCCAAGGCAACCGGGACCAAAGTAACCTTTTCTCCCTCCATGTTATGTGTCTCAGGTATTTGGTCATAGTGATGGAAAAGCTGACTAACATAGATGGAAAGTGACAGGAAGAAGAAGGAGCCAAGGAAGCACCCAAGTTTGTACCCCATGACCTGAAGACCTCTCCCTGGGCCCCGTCTCGTAAAGGTCCCGCCACCTCCCAGTAGTACTACTTCATCTCGTGGGCTTCTGAGGACAATTAAGAGCCAAACTGTAGCAAGTCACCTGATGCAGGTGACTCTAAACTGAACCTCCAGCAATGACTGCCAGCAATACACTGCTGAAGTCAGCGCCAGAGACACTGCTTTCTTTTTATGTTTATGTGAAACAGTGTCATGAGAGTCATATTATAGTATTTTAGTTTTCTGTGGCAATCAGGACAGAAAGAAGTCAGTATTACAACAAAAGAGCTGGGAAACATAAGGTATTTGGGATATTTTCGTACATGTAGAAAGGATGTCATATTATTTGAGACTTCAGGGTAAAAAAGTTTATGAAATGACTGTTTTGTTCAAGATCAATAAATGATTTTAAGCATTTATGTAAATTTTGGACACTTTAAATGTGTAATACATTTAATCTTAACCATATGATTGCCATTGTTTTATTTACCTTGAGAGGGTATACTTTTCTGGAGGCCCCATGGCTAGTACGTGACAGAGCCAGGATTCAAAGCCTACCCACTTCTAAACTCCAGGATTAGTCCACCATGTGCAGCAGTCAGATTCACAGCCTAAGTCCCTCCTGCTTCAACTGTGCTAATGCAAATCCTTTCCTTGCCACTTTGATGCATAAGTTTGCAGTCAGTTACACCAGTTTTTAAGTCAGTTTTGTTAATGGAAGTTAATGCCTCTGTTTTGGAGCTAGCTTTCCCTCCAGAATGCCGGGGAACATTTCAAAGTCCCAAGTGAGCAGTAAAAAATTATGTTCTCCTTAACAAATTTCTCACCTAATCATAAAATGATTGTGGAGGTGGTGAGTGTATGTTGGTGTTTACATCTCGGCTGAGAGCAATAGCTCAGGAAAACATCAAAGTTTGTGGGCGACAGAGCATCACCTCTGATCTTCACTTCAAAGCCAACCAAACAAAAAATGCCTTCCCAGCAATACGTTTGAGATTAATGTCAGTCAGGCTTTTTCCTGACTTGTCTGCACAAGTACATGGTGTGTGATGATGGAAGCTTATTAGGAAACCAGAAACCTCCTCTAGGATGGCAATTTAAAAAAAAATACTTATAGCACATACACTCCATTTTTTCCAGGTGTGTTACAAAGAATATTAGTTAATGGACTTTCTCCCCAAATATAATTCCTAAGACTAAATTTAGAAGAGTGCCAACAACCTTTCACAGTGCAGATGTAGGAATGATGTTTCTAAGCCAACTGATCTAATTACCCATCATTCCCTGTAACATCTGTGAAACATTCTTTCCTTCCCAGCCCACAGCATCTAACTCTTCCTCTTCTAGGAATGTGTGCAGGCTCACAAACCTTTTTGTTCTCAGACTAGTACTTGTTCAAGATTTCCAATGCCACTTTCCTAAGAAGATACTCTTGGCCTGGTATGGTGGCACACACTTGTCATCCCAGCACTCAGGAGGCTGAGGCAAGAGGATGCCTGAGTTCAAGGCCAGCTTGAACTACATAGCAAGATCCTGTCTCAGAAACAGACAAAAACCTAGACAGACACTCTCGTGGACACAGTAACTTAGGAGAGTAGCCTTACTCCTGGAAGCCCTTCTAGCCCCATTTCTGTCTCCCACAGTGTACATGGTGCTATTTTGACCATATCACATGTTGTATGGTTCTTGTTCGTGAACTCCCTGGGGGTTAGAATGTGCTCTGATCAGGTGTGTATCCCAGACATGTGCCACAGTAGCCAGCACTCAGCTACTGCTCACAAAGTACCCACTCTGTGGTCCAAGTAAGTGTGCAAAGAGATGTGTAGCACATCCTGCACACGTGTGGCTCAGAATAAGAGCTCTCAAGAGTCTGAGAAAGGTGATGGAGAACAATCAGGGCCAGGGACAGTTAACTTGAGCAAGGACGGGCAGTGGCGGTTTGTCATGGG
Organism: Thryonomys swinderianus; assembly: GCA_004025085.1. Taxonomy (NCBI): domain Eukaryota; kingdom Metazoa; phylum Chordata; class Mammalia; order Rodentia; family Thryonomyidae; genus Thryonomys; species Thryonomys swinderianus. The sequence goes on from PVIC010045676.1 coordinate 13,224, forward strand.
GAAAGCTCCAAGAAATCAGAGGAAGCGTATTTAGCAGAAAAGGGCTCCTTGCGCACAGGCTACTGGCCACATGGATGATAATATGTTAGGCATTAGCAGACAATCACCGAAGTGAAAGCAGATATCGTGTTCTTTGTAACCAGGGTCCAGGATGAAGCCAAAACAAGTCAGGCATGTTATTTTACTGGACACTCCTCCACTGGGAACCTACGGGCCTAGGGAATGAATGTTCACTAACTGGCTCATTATTTTGAAGTGGTTGGTTTCATTCTCTGTGATCTTCAGCTGGATTCTGCCTTTCAAAACCAGGTGAAACTACAGTGTCTATCTCACCCAACTGGTAGAATAAGGACAGGGCTCTCTTATAGTGACACAGGTCAATAACAGTCACCTGGAATGCTCCATGTTTGGATATGGTTTGTTCCCAACAAATCTCATCATGAAATTGGACTGCTAAGATGGTGGCATTGAACTTTGGGGCCATAGGCAGGTGATTATGTCCTAGGGGCACCACCCTCAGGAATGCATTAATGCTTTCTTTCTCAAGAGACTAGGCCAGTCATCTCAAGAAGAGAGCAATCGGGGCCAGAGATTTAGCTCAGTAGATCCAGCACCTGCCTTGCAAGCGCAAGGCCCTGAGTTCAAACCCGGTAGCCACATACAATGCTGGGCGTGGAGACTCATGCCCAGCAGCCATCAATACCACATACCACAGTGCCGGGCGTGGTGGCTCACGCCTGTCATCCCAGCACTCGGGAGGCAGAGGCAGGAGGACTGCTGAGTTCGAGGCTTGCCTGGGCTACATAGTGAGCTCAGGGCCAGGGCCAGCCAGAAATACAAAGCGAGACCCTGTCTCAAAAAAAAAAAAAAAAAAAAAAAAGAATAGAGCAATTCTCTCATAGAGTTTTAGTTTTTCTTGCATATGTGCTCTTCCACTCAGAAACACTTCCTTTCTGCCTTTTTTTTATTATGAAAGGAAAAACATGTAGCTCTCACCAGAAACCAGATGCCAATAACTTTCTGCCCTTCAGAACCATGCACTGAAATGTCTTCTTTCTTTATAAATTACCCAGTCTCATGTATTCTAGCAACAGAAAATAGATTGATTCAGATGGATAAGACAGCTGGAATGCTGTAAAATCAACAAGGTTAAGAGCATTTTTTTTTCTTCACATACCATCAACCTGGGGCCTCAGCATCAGTACTGGAATTGATGGAAAGATCTCAGAGACCAAAAATCATTTAAAATGCATTACCGCAAACTTTTCACCTAGCTTTCCATGTAAATCCCCATGACCACTGCAATTTACTTTTTTTTTTTTTTTTT
>PVIC010045677.1:0-14534 GCA_004025085.1 Thryonomys swinderianus
GCCAGCCTGAACTACAAAGCGAGACCCTGTCTCAAAAAAAAAAAAAAAAAAGTAAATCAAAAGCAGTATTAAAAACCACTATGGAATCCCAGCACTCAGGAGGCAGAGGCAGGAAGATTGGTGAGTTTGAGGCTACCCTGGGCTACATAGTGAGCTCAGGGCCAGCCTGAACTACAAAGCGACACCCTGTCTCAAAAAATCCTCACTCTGAGAAGGGCCAAATAACAATTTAACTCTAATAAAGTTAGAAAAATCTCCATCTCAAAGACAATGCCAAGAAAGCAAATACCAGGTAGTCCCAGGAAAACATCTTTGGGTTCAGTCATTTGGAATGCTTAGTTGTAATGAATCTCTGGTATATTACATGCCATCTTTATTCCTACAGCTAACACAAGGTTTTAACAAATTTCAGTGACAAAAACTCATTCCTTCTTAGCATCTACCCTCTTTTACTCTTTTTTTTTTTTTTGCTTTTTGGAGACAGGGTCTCGCTTTGTAGTTCAGGCTGGCCCTGAACTCACTATGGTGCCCAGGCAAGCCGCCGCGAACTCAGCAATCCTCCTGTCTCTGCCTCCCAAGTGCTGGGATTACAGGCGTGAGCCACCACCTCTTTTACTCTTTTGAAAATAGCATAACCACTCCGCTCTGCACAGCAGTACTCCCTTATCCTTAGGACTTACTGTCCCTGGTAACATTTATCACTACCTGGTGCTACATTGTTTACAGTTCTCTTTCTGAGAATGCAAATTATATTAAGACAGGGCTTTTTCCTGTTTTTGGCCATATTTGCAGCAGATAAATGGCAGAGTAGTACATGCCAAGGGCTCAATAATCAATGGTTGAATTATGATTGAAGATTTTGCTTACTTTTTCCTATCTGATTCAAACAAACTTAGGTTGCTCCTGGTAAATAAAATTAAGTTCCACTGTAATTGCTTAGTTATTAGAAGCCAATAAACTTTGGTATCACAGCAGCAGCACTTCCAAGCAAGTAAATTAAGTATTTCAAAAGGTCAGACCATAAAGAATATGCTACTCCGTAACCTTAAATTTGTTACTGTGAAGACTATGTAACAACCATTGCTACACATACAGAAATAAATGATGATTTATCTTTTCTTTATCTTTCATTTTCAGCAGCTCATACCGTGGCAAACTCACTGAGTTGGGGCTCACATCCATTCCTCATACCCACCCACAAAAAAACCCCAATCTTCAGCCTTGGTTTAATTCTGACAGACAGGCTTCTGTTCTGTATTTTGTGAAACCTCTTCTTATACATTACCTCCCTTAATTTTCATGAAAACTCTTGTTTTAATATTTAATTTAAATTTACAGACATGGAAAATGATGATCTACGAAACTAGTATCTTGAAAGAATTCAATCGCAATCAGGTTCACTTCCTTGCAAGATTTCAACCTGCGAGCCTCTGCCTCCTAATGGCATGCTTTTCTTTCATTTATTCAACAAATACTTACTGAGGATCCAATAAATAGTGACGCCGGATATGCAATAGTAAAGAAAGCTTAGACCAAGCTTACTTCTAGTCCTGACACCAGGCTATTATTTATTATCTGTTCTAAGACCCCAAAGAAATTTCTTCACTTCTCTACACCTCAGGTTCGATATCTGTAAAACTGAGGGAAACAGAATGTCCTATCTATCATGATGCATACTGCCTGCCTATTAGAGAGAAATAATGTTTCTTTTTCTTTAGAATATACATCAGCCAAGACAGCTAAGTCACCCCCAGGAACGGCCCAACCTCTGCGATCCCGCGACTCCTGGGGCTCTCTCCCCGCACCCAGGAACCTCGCTGGCCACCCTCACAAGCCCCCCTTCCCAAACCCCAGACTCCTGCCCCTCCCTTGTCGCCCAGGGGAAGCCCAGCATACCACCAGAAGAAGCGCACACACCACCCCCAGCCCTCCGCGGCCCCAAGGCCGGACAGAAGGAGCCGGTCAACGGTCTAGGCCATGAGGCCCATCACTTCTGCCCACTGAGAAAGTTGGGCCAGTAGGGCCCCTGGAGCTGCTATTCTTCTCAATGGTCACCTCACTGTAGAAGGTCATAAATGCTTCCTCGGTGCTGCCACCGCCGCCCGAGGCGCCGCTCTCTCCAGTAGCCGCCATTTTCCCGGCTCCGGTGCCACGTGACCCTCTGCGCAGGCGCTTTCGCATGACCCCGCCCAGCCCGCCTGTCGCCCCGCCTCCCCCGCCAAGGACCCCTTAAAGGGCTCGAGGCACCAAGTGGGTGTTTTTAGAAATTGTGGCGAAATAGATAAGACATATAATTAGGTACTTTAAAGTGAACAATACAGTGGACTTTAGTATTGACCGTGGTGTGAAACCACCACCTCTATTTAGTTCCAAAACACTCCCCTCTAAAGGAGACCTGACACCCATTATGCAGTTACCCCTAACTCCAGTTCCGGAGAACCACCAATGTGTTCCGTCTCTATGGATTTGCCTTATTTTGGATATTTAATATAGATGGAAGCATACAATATGCGACCTCTTCCGTCTGGTTCTTTTCACTTAGCATATGTATTTTTTTAATTTAATACTATGATTGAATCCAAGGCTTTCTTACTGAGCTACATCTGTAATCCTTTTACGTTTTTGAGATACAGTTTCACTAAGTCACTAAGGTGCCCAGGCTGGACTCAAACTTAGTATTCGTCTGCCTCAACTACCCAGAGAGTGCTGGGATCGCAAGTGCGCTCGATCACACAACCATCTTGTGATAATAATATGTTTAATCTTTTATGTTTAATTTTTTTGAACCACCTCAACTGATTCTTTACATTCCCACCAGCAATGTATCAAGGTTATAATTCTCCACATCCTTGACAATGTTATTTTCCTTGATTTATTTACTTATTTTTTATTGTATCATTCCAGTGCCTATATGTATCTTGTGTGTAACAAGTTCAAGATCTTTACCTGCTCAGCCTAGGAAGATGATAAAGAAACAGCAGTAGCTGAGAAACAGAAACAATGTTATTTGTTGTTTGTTTTATGGTGCTGGAGATCAAGCTCAAGGTCTCACACAAATACTGTATCACTGAGCTACACTTCTAGCCCTAGAAAGGTTTTTGTTAATTTTGTTTCTTTGTTTTTGAGACAGGATCCTGCTTTGTAGCTCAGGCTGGCCCTGAGCGCACTACGTAGTCCAGTCAAGCCTCAAATTCAGCAATCATCCTGCCTCTGCCTCTCGAATGCTGGGATTATGGGTGTGAGCCACCATGCCCGGTTTTTGTGTTTTGTTTTTGTTTTTGTTTTTGGCTTTTTGAGACAGGGTCTCGCTTTGTAGTTCAGGCTGGCCCTGAGCTCAATATGGTGCCCAGGCAAGCCGCCGCGAACTCAGCAATCCTCCTGTCTCTGCCTCCAGAGTGCTGGGATTACAGGCGTGAGCCACCACGTCCGGCATTGTGGTATGCGGTGTTGATTGTTGGTGGACGTGTCTCCACGCCCAGCATTATATGTGGTTACCGGGGATCAAACTCAGGACCTTGCGCTTGCGAGGCAGGCGCCGGAACCGAGCTAACCCTCCGGCCCCCGGTTTTTGTGTTTTTTGAGACAGGGTCTTGCCTTGTATTTCAGGCCAGCCTTGAATTTAGTGATCCTCCTCCCTCAGCCTCTAAACTGCTGAGATTAGCACGCTCATCTTATTATTTTCATTCTTCTATCCTCGTATTTTCTGCAATGACCGCTTGAAGATGTAGCTAGCTGGTAATTCCTCCCATTTAAAAGGCATACAGCTGCACCTGCCTGGGAAATGTAAGGTTCTGAGTTTGATTCTCCGTATGGCGGGGGGAGGGGGGAATGGACTGAGCTTCTAACAGTCATACAGGGGCCAGGGATTTAGCTTATTGGTTCCAGCGTCTGCCTGGTAAACACAAGGTCCTGAGTTCAATCCCCCGTATCAATGCTGGGTGTGGTAGCTCACTACAAAGAGAGACCCTGTCTTTAAAACCTAAAATAAATAAAAGAATAAACAAATAAACAAATAAAGGTATTTCAGCAGGTGGTTCCAGCACCTGCCTAGCAAGTCAAAATTCCTGGTTCAATCCTGGTAACCACATACAACAATACTGGGTGTGGTGACTCACGCTTACCAGCAATCAGTACCACACACCACAATACTGAGTATGGTGGCTCACGCCTGTAATCCCAGCACTCTGGAGGCAGAGGCAGGAGGATTGTTGAGTTCAAGGCTTGCCTGGGCTGCATAGTGAGCTCAGGGCCAGTCTGAATTACAAAGCCAGACCTTGTCTCAAAATAAAAAAATAGGTAGATAAATAAATAATAATAATAATACAAACCAGGACTGCTATTTCGTCAACTAAAAAATAACTAATACAATGCCGGACGTGGTGGCTCACGCCTGTAATCCCAGCACTCGGGAGGCAGAGACAGGAGGATTGCTGAGTTCGCGGCGGCTTGCCTGGGCACCATAGCGAGCTCAGGGCCAGCCTGAACTACAAAGTGAGACCCTGTCTCAAAAAAAAAAAAACATAAATATTTCATAGAAAACAAAGCTATTTTGACCATGCATGGTGTAGCACACCTGTAATACTAGCACTTAAGAGTTAGATGCCAACCTGAATTATATAGTAAAATTCTCCCACACAAAAAATTATAATAATGAATGAGACAATAATCTGGCCCAACCCTCACCTAAAGGAAAGACTGGACCCAGACCAAAAATTACATAGGCAAGGCCTATAAACTTCATGAAGGTAAAGACTACTGTTGTCTTATACACATTAATTAGAAGAATGAAAGGGCAAACTTTCCCTTAGTCTCCATTCCATCACACCATGTTATCAAAAGTTCAGTTACCAAGTCCATTCCACAGATATTAACACCGTTTACAAATACTAATTCATTACCTAAAGACTGATAGCTTCCCAAGGTGAACCGTGTTAAAGAAGGGAGGAAAGGGAAACACAAAACTGGGAGATGTTCTAGAGTTGCTGGTGAAAGATTAAGCAGGTCAGGGAAGGTTTCTCTGAGCAGGTGAAATTTAAACTGAGATTTGACATTGAAATGTCAATGCAATAAAAGAATATTGGCGCCTCCTAAGAGATGAACGCAGTTTTATAAATCCAGGCATGTTGGAGGCCGAGGTCCTGAATGTCAACATCTTAAACATCTTTTCCCTTATAGTCATCACCTTCATACTGCCAACCAGCCAGCAAAGAGAAGATTTATTTTCCGCTTAATAACATTAACTGTAGAACTGCCCGCCTCTTTCCTACAGATGGGTCCAAGACCCGAAACCCCTCTCGTTTTCCGACACTCTGTTCCCTCCTCTCCACCCTCCTCCTACCGAATTTTCTTCTCCTTTGGCCAGGGAGCCGTTGTTCCCGGTTGGCTAAGGATAGTCTCGCCTCTCGCTCAAGATTCGCTGTGTATTCAAAAAGTCCCGCCTCCCCAACATTTTGATTCGCCATTCCTACATACGTCCCGCCTCTTTTCCGAAAAGACTGGCTGCCTGGCCAGCCGCGCGGTTAGCGCGTATAGAAAAGCTACCAGCCACGCTAAGTGACGAGGGCGTGCGGCGTTAGAAACAATGGCTGGTACGACGTTGGCGTCTCGGGCGCGGCTCGGCGTTTGGGGAATGAGGGCCATGCAAACCCGAGGCTTCGGCTCGGACAAGGTACGCCATGGCAGCATCTGCTGCCGCACCTCTGAGCATGAGTCCCGTCTTCACCTTTGCATCTTTATCAATGCCTGGGTCTCTCCGCTGTCGCAGGATGATCACAGTTCCTCGGGCGCGATTCGGGAAGCCGGCGAGGCCTTCGGGAAAAGAGAGAAGGCTGAAGAGGAGCGATTCTTCCGGTAAGGCCCACGGGGTCCGAAGTCCAACCCTAGAGCTAGAGCCTTCCGGTCCTCCTCAAGCTTTCAGTCGCCCCACCCGTCCTTGGTGCCTTGAGACGCCCCATCCCCAGCGGAAAAGGGCCCATTCGGACCCAATACTTACACGCTCCTGGCCGGTGCCACCTACAGGGGCACCCAGCCCCTTACCCAACAGCACCTGAGCCCCAAGCCCACCGTCTCCAGAATGCTCAGTGCAAGATTCAACTCTTTTTATCATTTATCATCTCCTGGCCCCGATCCTGGGCGGAGTGAAGTATTTTCCTCAGTGTCTGGATCCGGCTGTCTAGTATTTGAGACCTTGTGAGCCTCATCGCCACTTCTCTTCTCTCCCACACGCCTTAGCTTTGCAAACCCACATCCACTCCTGAGGTTTCAGACCTTCTCAGCTGTTTCAGGACCCAACTCCTCCGGAAGGAGAGGGCAATGAAGGTGGCAACGCCTGCCCAAGGTTGAAATCCAGCCCCTCCTGGAGTCTTTGCACTAAGCAGGCCCAGTCTCTGGGCTAGAGGGCTAGAGATTGCTTAGGAGTAGGTCCTTCTCCTTGTTTTCCTAGCCCTGAATTATCTTTAACTCACTTCTCTCCACACTAGGGAATTAATCATTATTCTACTTCTTCTTTGGTCTGTTCTCTAAGATTAATCATGGGGCTGAGAGTGTGGCTCAGGGCTAGAGCAGATGCATAGCACACAGAGTGCCTGGGTTCAGACCCAACACACACACACACACAAAACGTTCATCACAACGGCACCTACTTCCATTCAGGCCTCTACAGTTAAGGAAAACTGAGGTCTAAATGCTGCTAAACTGGAATTGTTATCCACTCTTATTGAGACTTAAATTGGACTGCTGATTATTGCTCATACAAGAGACCTCTACTCTGGGGCTTTTGCATTAGAACATGCATTTCTGTAGGCAAAAAAGAAAAAAGCCCTAGGCAATTCAGGGTGGGATGTATTTACCTAACTACATATCTTTGTCTGTTTTCTTCTTTTGTTCCTTTTATCCCTAAAAAAGGTATCTGATTCTCTGGGCTGTTCCTGATAAAGTATCTTGGACTAATGTTACAACTTTCTGGAATTTTCTACTATATAAAATAATAGAAAACTCTAGAAAGGCGTGACTTTAGTTAGAGTGCTAGTATATTCTATTTCCTACACTAGCACCAGGAAAGTGGGATCATTTTTTTCCTTCTTCAAATGGAGACACCTTAATTTACAATTAAATTCTGACACTAGTGGGGTCAAGGTAGAAGAGCATTGCCGCCCAAGGGATGAGGGTACCACCTTGGGAAGTGCAGGTTATGCCCAAAAATCTTCTCCGGGTAAAGGATTGGAATTAAGCCCTGAGCCACTGTGTCCTTATAGACAGAAAACTAGAGAACAACTGGCAGCCTTGAAGAAACATCACGAAGATGAGATCTATCATCATAAAAAGGAGATTGAACGTATGGAGAAAGAAATTGAACGGCATAAGCAGAAGATCAAACAATTAAAACAGGATGATTAAATTTACATGTTCCCTATGGAATGGCATTTATCATTGCCCACTTCTGTGTAGGCATAATTTGGTGTAATTAATATTTGGTCTGTATGCTGCCAACAGATTAATAAATTGTCATCAGTGAACTGTGTAATGCCTTTTTCTACCATCTAGAACATGGTAGAGGGACAGACACCACTTGTCTGCTAACATGAATTAAACAGATCCCTGCTACAGGGAGCTTACAAACAAAGCACCTTGATAAGTGCTGCAAAACAAGACAGGAGTAAGAGGGGCGGGGTGTGCCACAGATGAGGGAAACACACACACACACACACACACACCTGGGTGTAGCAGCAAGTATTTAGAGAAAGCTTTCACAGTCAAGAGCAGCCTGGGAAACATCAAGAGATGTCATTCAAGGCACCATCAGTAATGTGGTTAACCATGAAATAGTTTAAAGAACTCAACATATAAACTGGTCATCCTCATTCTGTTTTAGAGATTGAAACAACTGGAATTAGAAGTCATGAACAGAGGCTAGCCATGATGGTGCATGCCTTTAATCCCAGTTCTCTGGGAAGCTGAGGTGGGAAGAGAATAAATTGGAGTCTAGTCTGTGATACTGAGATTGGAACAACACCAGGTCTTTGCATGAAGCTGCATCCCCACCCTATCTCCCTTTTTTAAAATTTTGAGACAGAATCATGCTAACATTTGTAACTTTTAACAGCTGAATACATAATTTGTACAGAATTGGGATGAGTCTTTTGTTCTAGGACCTGTTACACAAAGGCCTCTAAAACAATTGGATGATAAAAGCCCAGAGAAGCTAAGGCAGGTGTGGTGCAAGCCTGTGATTCAGCACACTGAGAACCTGCCACAGGAGGATCACAAGTTTGAAGCCAACCTGGGTAACTTAATGAGGCCCTGTCTCAAAGTTTAAAAAGGTTTGAAGAAAAAAAAAAAAAGGTTTGAAGAAGTAGCTCAGTGGTAAAGCACTTGTCTAACACAAGGCCCTGGGATTAATCTCCAATGCTGCAAAACAAACATTTACTTATTAGATACAGTTACAATTATTACTTTGTGCAGTTGTATTTTAAATTATATACGGATCATAAAAATGTAAAAACAAAAGCTAGGCAGGCATAGTAGCATAGCCCTGTAACCCAGCCCTTAGCCAGGCTAAAGCAAGAAGATTGCAAGTTTGAGATTAGCCTGGCAATTTAGTGACTTAGTGAGACCTTGCTGTAGAATAAAAAGGATTTAGGGATAACGCTGTCAAGGTCCTGAGTTCAGTCCACAATCCTTGGAAAATCTAGGATTGTGGATGTAGTTTAGTGGAGAATCCATGCTTAGTGTGGCCAAGGGCCTGGGTTTGATCCCTAGCACTAAGAAAAAACACTACAAGGGGTTTTTGTGAATGTGGTTTTTGTTTTGTTTTGTCAAATGAAGCAATGGAGGAGGAACAAAGAAATCTGGAACTAGTTGTAACCAATTGGGTTTGAACACTGCCATCAGACCAACAATATACTGGCTTTTGTATTTACATATGTAGTTCCCTGCCTTTGAATTTCTGTCTTGACAGTATTATATGTTTCAGCCCAAGGGATCCCTTTGGCATCCACCCTCGGTCTGCTCTCTCCTTTTCTGGAGGAGACCTCTCAGGTCACCTCTAAGACACTGTGAGACTAATTGACTCCAAACATGAGCCTACAGTTTGGTCTCCTGTCTCTGGCTTCTTGGAAGAAGGAAACTAATCTAACCCGCGTCTCCTGAGACCCAAAGATGCTGGGCTGGGTCTCGCTCTTTTTTGCTTCCTTTAGTACTAAGGATTAAACCCAGAGCCTTCACACACTGAGCCACAGCTTTATCTTTCTTTATTTTTTTAAAGACAGAATCCTGCTAAATTGCTCAGGCTAGGTTTGAATTTGGGATCCTCCTACCTCAACCTCACAGAGTCCTAGCATTACAGTTTCATGCCATCATGCCCAACAAGAAGCGTAGTACTGTATTTAATTTATTTATTAAAACAAAGTTTTGGTTTTTGTTTGGGGGGATTTTGTTTGCTTTTTTTTTTTTTTCCAATACCAGGGATCGAAACTCAGGACCTTGCACTTGCCCTGCAGCTGTGGCACAGTGAGTGAGCTACATCCTCTGCACATTTATTTTTTTGTTTTTAATTGAGTTAGCATGTTTCCAGGTGGGCTTGATTACAGGCAGGCACGACCATACCCAGAGCTAAAATAAATTTGTTATTGAAGTACCGTGCTAGGTGCTAAAGGGTCAACAGAAAACCAGAGTCCTGCCCTTAGGGAGCTTATACGATGTGAGAAAGTAAGTATACATATTAGATTCAAGACAAATGAAGTGGGGGAAGGGAGCACAAAAGTGATAGAAGTGAATTATTTTCTGTAGAGGGACCTGGCACAGTTGTTACCTTATTGAGGTAGCTGACAAAGAACAAAAGTGTCCCATATACCTGACCAGAGCAAGGGTAAGGAGACAAATAAATAACAGTGCGTGGGCGCTCTAAGTGAAGTGTGAAATTGTACAATGAAAATTTCTCTTCAATGTCGGATTCCGCTTAGTTTTATGCAAATTAGCTGGCCTATGCAAATTTGACTTGGTCTTGTTCTGAACGTTCAAATTACTGAGTATTAGGTGCACTGACGCAACCCCAGAGTCCCACCTATTCTCTGGGATTGAGGCAGAAGGATCCCTGGAACCCAGAAGTTCGGGGCCAGCCCAGAAAATACAGCAAGACCCCTTCTCTTTAAAAAAAAAGAAGAAGAAGAAGAAAAGGTCTGGAGATTTAGCTCAGTGGTAGGTCCCTAGTTGGATCCCCAGTAACTACACACAATACCAGGCATGGTGGCTCACGCCTGTCACCCGAGCACTCAGGAGACAGAGGCAGGAGGGTTGCTGAGTTCGAGGCTTGCCTGGGCTACATAATGAGCTCAGGACCAGCCTGAACTACAAAGCAAGACCCTATATAAAAAAAAAAGAAGAAGAAGAAAAGAAGAACAGCCAGGTTTGGTGGCACATGCTGTAATCCCAGCACCCATGGAGGCTAAGGCAGGAAAATGGTGTGTATCAGCAAGGGTGGGGTGGACCTCTGAATTCTGTCAGGTGGAGCACTTCACCAGCATTTGTGGGCCTGCTTGGGTCCTCAGCACCACAGGAAAGAAGGCAGAGGGAAGCGAAGTTGAAAAGCGGGCAGAAGGCTATCATGGAGGAATTTTGACTCGGCCCAAGGCTTTCAAACTCGGTTTACTTTTACAAGAACTGAAAACTAGAGAGGACAAGCCCCTAAGTCTGCCTTCTGTCCCTGGGACTTAGACTTAGCGCTAACAGAGCTTTCATATTTTCTAAGAGAACTGATAAATTGTAGGTCTTTTTTTTTTTGAGATAGGGTCTCACTGTGTAGAATTCAGGCTGGCTTTGAACTCACCATGTAGCCCAGGCTGGCCTCAGACTCTTGATGATCCTCCTCCCTCAGCCTCCTGAGTGCTGAGACTACAGGCTTGTGTCACCACAACCCGTTTATTCAAAAAGCTTTTATTGAATAGATTGGGAGATTGAACCCAGGGCTTTTTACTGAGTTCTATCCCCAGCACTTTTTTAGTTACCCAGGCTGGGCTCACACTCTATTCAGCCTCACAGGCATGTACCACCGTGTCTGATCATTTATTCGATTTTTTTTTAAACCAAAAGGACCAAATTATGAGCGATCACACATCCAACCTGCACAAATGCAGGAAAGAAAGCCGTGTCCAGCAGGAACTGGACAGTGTTTTCAGATGTCTGCCTATCTGAGCTATTTATATTTGCTTCTGTGTCCTTTGCCTGTTTAAATGTAGCTGCCAGGTTCTGCGCATGATTCAGCTCTCTACTCTCCTCCCCCACCTTTGCCGAGCACCTATTTTAGGCATTAATAATGTTCCCAAAAATAAACTTTTAGTTTTATAACTAGGCCTGGAAGGATAGCTCAGTAATAGAGCACATAGCACAATAAGGTCCTGGGTCCAACCCCTAGCGCCACAAATAAATAAGTAAAATCTATTTAGCATCAAGCATCTAGACTTAAAAAAAAAGTCTTGGCTGATGCAAAGAGCACTTGTAACATGCGTGTAACCCCAAGTACTTAAGAGGCTCAGGCAGGATGGCCACAAGTTCAGGCCCTGGCTGGGTGATTTCAATTTTAGCATAAGTGCTCCCAAAGCAAGCACTTGGGTGATTTCACAACAGAAAATAAAAACACACGCCATACTGATATGCAGAACTCTTCTTGAATTCTACAGCCGGAGTAAGAGCAAGCAGTGGTGATTAGCATAGCCATAGAGGAGGGATAGAAAGCACCGGTTTATCAGCAGAGGCTTATCGAGGTGGCCCAGCCGGTAGGCTGCTGAGTAAGGACTGTGGAGTCAGCCCACCATGAGTGGATAGGCAACATTTTACAGGAAAACTCCAGTGATTTCTGATCCAACATTGCATAGGCAGCAGCCCAGGAACAGCGAACAGCAGCCACGCCAGTCGTGGAAGCTGTGCATGCATCTGTGAGCCTGCGGGGATGGAAGGTGGGTCACAGTGGCTGCTTGTGCTTTCAGATGATCTCAGTTACAGATGTAACCCTTAAAGAGTTCTGGAACATCATCACAGCATCTTTTCCTCTGTGTGCTTTGTTGAGAATTCCCAGCCCAATGTCTCTCTAAGGACACAGATCCACATGGGAAAAAATGTGGCCTAGAATTAGACAGGAAAGAGACTTTGAAGACTGTGTAGAGGAGCCTGAGCCTTCACTTGACCCTGCAGTGATGACTTTGTCACTACAGTAGAGTCCATGGGCTACAGGTAGACAGACAGTGGTGATGTGAAGAACTAGTAGAGGGACATTCAGAAGAATTCTGTACAGAGGAACTTCGGGCTGAGCAACAGAGAATGGCTGCTGAGGAACTTTCTGAAGAGGAGGGGGTATCAACAACCAGTGCAGTGCTGGAGATTTAGCTCAGTGGTTCCGGCGCCTACCTAGCAAGTGCAAGGTCCCTGGTTCATTCCCAAGTAACCACATACAACAATACCAAGCATGGTGGCTCATGCCCACAGGCAATCAGTACCACATACCAGAAATGCTGGGTTTGGTGGCTCATGCCTGTAATCCCAGCACTCAGGAGGCAGAGGCAGGAGGATTGTTGAGTTCGAAGCTTGCCTGGGCTACATAGTGAGCTTAGGGCCAGGCTGAACTACAAAGAGAGACCCTCTCTCAAAAAAGAAAAAGAAACAAAACAAAACAAAATAGTACAGCAGAGTTCTTCTGAAATAAAAGAAATCCTGCAAACAAACATTTGTAGATAAGACCCATTCAGACAGAGAAAAAGTCAATCATTGCTTTCACTTGCTGAATGACAATACCTCGTCATATTACAGAACAGTGTTAAAGAAGACAGAAAGAGGCAGGAGGATTGCTGAGTTCAGGCTTGCCTGGGCTACATAGTGAGCTCAGGGCCAGCCTGAACTACAAAGCAAGAGCCTGTCTCAAAAAAAAAATTACATGTATAATAAATATTTATGTTTTGGGCCGGAGGGTTAGCTCAGTGGTTCCGGCGCCTGCCTCTCAAGTGCAAGGTCCTGAGTTCGATCTCCGGAAACCACATACAATGCTGGGCGTGGAGACTCACGCCCACCAGCAATCAATACCACATACCACAGTGCCGGGCGTGGTGGTTTACAGTTGTAATCCCAGCACTTGAGAGTCAGAGACAGGAGGATTGCTGAGTTCGAAGCTTGCCTAGGCTACATAGTGAGCTCAGAGCCAGCCGGAACTACAAAGCGAGACCCTGTCTAAAAAAAAAAAAAATTTTGTTTTGTTTTTGGTGGTATTGGGGATCGAACTCTGGCTCTTGTGCTTCCAAGGTAGGTGTGGTACCACGTGAGCCCTTTATAATAAATATTTAATATTAATATTTCCATGAAATGTGCTAAGTGGAAAAAGTAGGCAAGATAATTGCACATTATGTATGAAAAAATTGAAGATGGAAGCTGGACGTGGTGGCACACATTTATAATCCCAACATTCAGGAGGCTGGGGTGGGAGAATCAGAGACAGTTCAGGATCAGCTTAGACTACATAGCAAGTTCAGGGGTAGCCTGAGTTACAGAAAGAAATTCAGTTTCAAAAGTCAAAACAAAAACAAAAAACTGCAGATAAAATAAATATAGAATAATATAAGGACTAAAAGCAAACATGTTAATATTGATTTCCTCTTGGTGGTGAGATTAGGAATTAAAGTGTTCCTTCCCTCTTGTCAAATAAATCTTTGAAAAAGGGTCTTTTATAGGCTAAAAAGGTAATATATCTTAGCATTTAAATAGAAATACATATAGTTAAAAAGTGTAACTATAAAAACTATTATAGTTTTTTGGGACAGGATCTCCCTATGTAGTTTCAGTCTGGCCTTGAATTTCAGGGGATCCTCCTGCCTCAGCCTCCTCAGTGCTGGAAAGAAATATATAATCTTAAAACTTCTCAGTCCCACATCAGCATTAACTAATACTACCATCTGCAAACAGCCTTTTCTAACCTTTGTGTCCTGTGTAACCATGTATATCCACAAAACTTTTTTTCTTTTTCCTTAAGATTAAATCTCTCACTTTTTCATTTCAGAATATATAGAGCCATCTCTTTTTCCTTCTCCCTTTCTTTTTGTGTTGATGAATGTGTTTATGACTGTAACTTTTTTTTTGCTTTTTTTGAAACAGGGTCTCGCTTTGTAGTTCAGGCTGGCCCTGAGCTCACTATGGTGCCCAGGCAAGCCGCCGCGAACTCAGCAATCCTCCTGTCCCTGCCTCCGAGTGCTGGGATGACAGGCGTGAGCCACCATATGACTGTAACTTTTGACAGGCGTTGTGTTCTCTTTCAGTTCTATACATTTACAACGGAGCAATGAACAGCAATAAATACCAGCTAAGAACACAGACTGGAAAACATTTAAAATCACATAGGGACAAGTATTTTGTTATACTTGTTTTATGTTTATACTTTTCTGTATTTCCCTTTCTGTTATAAGCCGACACGTAACTTGGAAAGGAAACACAGAACTAAAACCAAACATTTATTAAAGAGGAAAACAGACCTAAATAGCAAACCAGGCAGTTGCACCCCTTTC
>PVIC010045678.1:0-14536 GCA_004025085.1 Thryonomys swinderianus
TGGAAGCAAGAAGACTGCGATCTGGAGGACAGGCGGGGTTCCTGCCTTAAGTCAGAAGAAGAAGGTTGGAGACAGAGCTTGCTGTGAGAGTGCCTGCCTGGTGCTCACAGCCCAGGGGCTCAAGCCCCAGAACACGGCCCCCTGTGCTGGCGGTGCAGTACTAACAAACAAACTGTACAGACAGTTACCTATCTCAGAAAGTCACCGGGCACCCTTTCAGTGCAAAAGCACAAATATTTACCATTTTGTATAAAATAGCCACCACTGATTAATCTGAAGGCAATATTACATTAACCTCACCTATGGGATGTATCTAAACACACTATTTAGATGTACTGTAATAGTTTGATGCAGAGACACTCAGCAGTAAACTAAAAGCCAAGGTAGTATTAGACATCATGCCACACGTAAAATGGTCCCCAAGTATGCATATGTGTTTAGAGGTACTTACAGTGTATGGCTTTCGTCAATAGCACATTCTGTAGAATTCTGTACTTCACGACACTATTTTGCAGGGAAAAATCTGTCCATCTCAACTCAATCGTTCCTTTGTCTTCTTTTTAAAATAGCCAAGGGTTTCAACTAGTCAAGTTGCTGCCACCTTCTTATTAAACTTTAACAAGCTAAGGTTTTTAAACCACATAAAAATTTCATCCAGCATTTCTCAATCTTAGGAAGGAGGGAAGGAGGACTAAAGGTCAGAACATCACCTTCTACCCTCCACTGTCTGGAAGGGGATGCTTTTTGGAAGGAGCCACAAAATAAATGCCAGGAGAGTGCCCATCTGTGGCCTGCGTCAAATGGTGACTACATTTACTCCTTCGTCAAACGCGGGCCCCATACCGGGTGCTAACTAAAGTACCATTTTCAAATAGCAGACTCCTGGTACGACCAAGCGCTTTCTTCAAAGGCCCCTGGACACTCTATAATCAGCCCATCATTATACATATTTTCTAAATCATGAATAATGCTGGGGATTTAGCTCCTGTGGTACTGTACCTACTTTGGAAGCACAAGTGCCAGGTTCAATCCTTGGTGCTGCCCAAAAAAAAAAAAAAAAAAAAAAAAAAAAATCGAAAATAACATTTCAGAGTAGCTCCTTAGTGCTTCATATGAAGACTTTCTGCTTTCTTAGAGACAGGGTCTCACTTGTACTTCAGGCTGGCCTTGAAGTCACTGTGCAGCCTTAAGATGGCCTCGCATGCTGGGATTACAAGTGTACACGTCCATGCCCAGTTTCTAAGGATACATCTCTAAAAAAACTGCACAGGACATTATAACACGGAAACAACAGGTGGGCTATCCGAACACCTCCTACTTGAGAACAGACCAAAGTGCCGAGTTCCCCGGCTCCCTCACAGGCTCGCATGCATTCCACAGGACGCAGGGGCCTCCACCCAGGACTGCCACAGCCAACAGACAAAAACCAAGGGAAGCCTGATTTCCTTGGTTAAAATACCAGGACCGCGGTGGCCTAAACCAGAGGGCCTTTTGGGCAGCGTCGGCACTGTGCCAGGCAAACTCCAAACAGAATCACTGTCCCTCTCTCACGGGGTGCTCGCACGACACAGGACGTGAGCTCCTGCCCACCTCCTCACGAAGGCGGGCTCAGGGCACAGACCCTCGGGCGTCTGCGGGACACTCGACAGCAGAACGCGAGCTCTCCGGACCCTTGAGACGCTCATCAAATCAGACCACATCCTGGACCCGTGACGGGGAACCCATGACAGACTGAATGCTAGCTGCAACTTTTCAAAATACACTTATTTATCACAAAGTGCCAACACTGTAGTTAAACCTGAATAGTGATGTTTTAATTTATAAGAAACAACTCATACATTAACGTCTTTTGTCTTAAAAGAAAAACATGATAACACGTGTGCCACCACAGGTTTGCCACCACTACCTTAGGTTATAAAACAAATTTCAAGAACTAAAAATTGAAATCAAAGCATTTCCCTGATAATTGAATCAAACTAGAAATGAGTAACACTAAAATAATAGAAAATCTCTCAATTAGAAATTATACACATTTAATACTTGGATCAAAAAGAAAATATGAAACAAAAAAATGTAAAGAGGTGAATGAAAATATGTTTAAAAAGTGAGGTACACAGCTAAAGAAGTGTCAATAATTTACAGCACTAAATACTCATAATAGAAAACAGGAAACCTTTCAAGTAAATGACTTGGAGACTTAAACCTAAAATGTGAAACTACAAAATTTCTGGTAAAGAGGAGAAATCCTTGGGATACCTAGGGCTAACCAGATTTTTACTTTTTTTTTGCTTTTTGAGACAGGTCTCGCTTTGTAGTTCAGGCTGGCCCTGAGCTCACTATGGTGCCCAGGCAAGCTGCCGCGAACTCAGCAATCCTCCTGCCTCTGCCTCCTGGGTGCTGGGATGACAGGCGTGAGCCACCACGTCCAGCACTGTGGTATGCGGTGTTGATTGTTGGTGGGCGTGTCTCCATGCCCAGCATTCTATGTGGTTTCCGGGGATCGAACTCTCAGGGCCTTGCGCTCGTGAGGCAGGCGCCGGAAGCACTGAGCTAACCCTCCAGCCCCAGATTTTTACTTTTTGATGACACTAAAAGCATGATTCATTAAAAGAAACCTTTGTGAAGTAAGTCATCAGAATTTTTGCTCTACAAGTGGACCCATTAAAATACTGAAAAGACAGATTATAGACCTTGAGAAAATATTTGCAAACTCATGTATCCAAAAAAGGATTTCCATCTAGGATATACAAGGAACTCTCAAAACTCAACAGAGAAAAACAATCTGTAGAAAACAGGTAAGAGCCATATATGGACTTTTCACTAACGGCAACATTCAGGTAAACACATGAAAAGATGTTCAAAGTCAGCAGCCACTGCTGAGATGAAAAATAAACCATAAAAGAATGTTACTATGTATCTAGCAGTTGCTTAAGTCAACCACAGGCTGCTGAGAACACGGAGGTACTGGATCAGTCACACATGTCTAGCAGAAAGGCTGTAAGATCGCACAGCCATTTGGAGAACAAGTACCTCACTTTCGTATAGAACTACATTTATGTTTGCCATGGATAATCTCAAAATTGTGTTCTGGACATTTATTTTCACTCAAGAATTACATATTTCTCTAATGTAAGGGAAAACATTCACACAGAAGGCTGTGTACAAATGTTCACAGCTGCCTAACTGGTAAGATCCTTATATGGAAAGCAATCCTGATATCCTTCAACAAGTAAACAGTTAGACAAACTGTTAATACATACACCCAGACTGTGGAATACTATTTAGCAATAAAGCATAAACTACTGATGTATCGATGTGGAAGGGCCTCAAGGTCTGATCTGACTCTATCTATACTGCTTCTTTTCTTTTTGGAGACAGGGTCTCGCTTTGTAGTTCAGGCTGGCTCTGAACTCACTCTGTAGCCCAGGCAAGCTTCGAACTCAGCAATCCTCCTGCCTCTGCCTCCCAAGTGCTAGGATGACAGGCGTGAGCCACCACGCCCGGCACTGTGGTATGTGGTATTAGCTGCTGGTGGGCGTGAGTCTCCACGCCTGGTATTGTTATATGTGGTTACCAGGGATTGAACCAGGGACCCAGTGCTTGCTAGGCAGGCACCGGAACCACTGAGCTAAATCTCTGGCCCAAGACTGGTATCCTTGACAAAATGGATATAATCTGAATATAATCATGAAGGAACAGAATACGAGACAAACTAAAATACGAAATAAGTGACCTATACTCTTCAAAAATGTCACTGTCATTCACAGTGAGACAAACTGAATGGATCTGTTCCAGTTGATTCTGCTTTTTTTTTTTTTAGTCAAGAACATTATTAAGCCAGCACTGTACAACTCGCAAAAGGCACTATTCTTGAATAGTTGTCATAGGGACAGAAAACTTCTGAGCTCACCTGGTTCCTGTCACGTGCATTCGTGTACCTGATCTTCTGAATGAAGTAGAAGATGAGCCATGCTGAAGAGATAATCATCAAAACAATAAAGGATATTGACACGAAGACTAGAGAGCTACGGCTGAGGTTCTTCGGTGGTATTCGTGTCCCAACAGCTATTGTCATCTGTACAGAGATGTTTTTCTCCAGATAACTCAAAATATCCTTACCCCTCAATTCTGTTATCATGACAGCAATAATATCTCCAGTGCCTGTAATATAAAATAAATACATATTCAAACATTTAATATTTTAAAAACATCAAATAAATAAGCAAGCAAGCTCTTTAGAAGAACCACCCCAATTTTTGCTAGTGGAAAGAATTTTCAGATTCAAATTTTTAATGGAAATGAAGTAAAATGGGCATAGTGCTTAGTAATCAAGACTCACACGATTAAGGTATAAAACAGCAGCAGCATTAGCCATATTAATTTGTCTTTACAGCTACATTTAAAGAACGCTGTGAAACCAGCCCGATGTGAAAAGTGATAGTAACACACACCTACAGAAATAAGAGTCTTTCCTATCTTTACTGGTCTTCACCAGGCCCTAAATTTTTAAGAAAAGGAGGGAGGTGCAGTAACTTAGAGTGCACATGGGCGCTGCCTGCATCTGGCACCCTAAGAGTCGCGCTGGGATGGAATGGGGTGGCACGGGCAGAGCAGAGTCTGAAGGAGCACAGGGAGCGGAGCTCCAGAAAGCCTGCCACCTGGCTCAGGACACACAGCCGGTCACGTAACGAGACAGCGGAGGCCTCACGATGGAGTACCTCATCAACTAACTGGTCCAACGTTCTGACTAACCCTGGTCTTACTCCTAGACCTGCCTGGGTGAGGCTCCTTTCCAGTTTACTCCAGAGCTTCGGGAGCTCAACCCTTTGTAGAAACAGGACCACGCTTCAGCATTCTGGACAGGTTTGGCATCAAAACCTTCAGCTGGACGGTAAGTTAACTGTAAGGCGGTGTGAAGTTGCCTTCTGAGTCACACAGTCCTTCCCCTTGCATGATTTTCAGAAGCAGTAATACATAAAGGCCGAGCTCAGCAGTGCTGCTGCCTCAGTAGTGCTGCAAGCCCAAGCTCATGAGTTTGATCCCCGGTACCACCAAGAAAAAGAAAAAGAAAAAGAAAAAGAGAAAAAGAAAAAGAAAAAAAAAGGCAAGAAACGACCTCTCCTGCAGACAGCACGCCACGGCTATCCCTTTCCTCGACCTCTACAAAGCCAAGCTCCCCGCTTCCTTCAGGAGGCAGTGCAGCCCCGCGCTGACCCGGCTGTCAGTGACCGTGCCTTCACAAACCAAAGCTGCCCGGGTAACATGCTTTGACAGGCTGTCTTCTCCACAGTCCCTCAGAGAGCTCTGTTGACCCTTTCGGTGACCAAGTGCTAACTGCAACCCAAAAGCCACTTATTTAGTGCAAAGGGCCCATGTTGCAATTAAGCCAGAATACCGAGGTGTTAGTTTGAAAGAAGTAATTGTACATTAACATCTTTTGTCTTAAAAGGAAAACACAATTAACATACATCCCATAGGTCTGGCTGCTACTGCCCTAAGAGAAGGTGGAGGTGAGGAAAAGGGGACAGCATTTTATTCAGGGAAAGAGAAAATCATAGTCACTTATTTGAATCTGAGCAAGGTTTGTGTATACACATGTAAATGCTACATCAAACAAATAGAAACCTCAAAACTTGACCTTTCGAAGGTCTCTTCAATGAATATTAAAAACATTTGGTTTTGTTTCATGTATCATATTTATATAAAAGATCATCCTTGTACTATCATTGCAATCCAAAGACTATATGCAATAGAAAAGAAATTCAGTAATAAAAGGAGTTCTATGAAAAATGTTCCAATGGAATATACATTTGCACTTTACCTTATTTAAAATTGCTCCAGCTATTTTATTAGAACAGCAGTCTACCAGAATACTAATTAAAAATCCACAAACAAAAAAGAAAACTGCAAAATTGAAGCAAGCAATAAAGTTAACATCTAATTACCTTTCAGAAAGAAAAGTTCTGGACAGTAAGTTACAGAAAATAAAAACTAATGCTTACAGTTTAAATTTCCACTTAGAAACCTTAGGTTTGTGCTTTTAAAAAATGTTGTTCAACAGGCCATAATCTGTGGTATACGATACCAGGTATGGCTATAAAGTAACTGAGACGGATCCCACAAATGACAGATGACAATCAGTCTCATTGCTTTATAATCACACCAGGTACAAGTGGCTTTGGAAATCATTTCTGAGGCTCCCTCTTGAAGACTCAAGCTGGAAAAGGAGAGGGAAAGCTGTACAGGTAGCCCAAGGAACGAAGCCAGGTAATTTCATTCAAAAAATTCTAAATAAACATGTCAACTACTTTTGAAAGGAAAGCTGTCTGGGAAAAGAAGTGTTTCATTATTTCAACATCCATTCAATGATACTTACTGAGCACATACTATGAACAAAGCCCTCTCACTTATTTCCTTTTCCTTTCAGCTGCTAAAGGGTCTAGCAAATGACCAGCTCTTGATTAATATATGTGATAGTCTCAATCCAAAATGTTCCCCAAAAGTTTCACGTTTCGAAGGAAACTGGCCCAGGGTGGTGCCACCCTCCTTAGTGGATTTATCCACTAATACTACAGACGCTGAATCTTTTTTTTTTTTGAGACAGGGTCTCGCTTTGTAGTTCAGGCTGGCCCTGAGCTCACTATGGAGTCCAGGCAAGCCTCGAACTCAGCAATCCTCCTGCCTCTGCCTCCCGAGTGCTGGGATGACAGGCGTGAGCCACCGCACCTGGCACTGTGGTGTGTGGTACTGATGGCTGGTGGGCGTGAGTTTCCACACCAGGTGTTATTGTATGTGGTTACCAGGGACTGAACTCAGGACCTTGTGCCTGCTAGGTAGGCACAGGAACCACTGAGCTAAATCTCTGGCCCAAAACACTGCATCTTAATGTACTATTAGGCGGCGCGGCTGGAGGAGGCGGTTACCTGGGGCAAGACCTGGAAGGGCACATCTGGCTTCTAGCTCCTCCCCTTTTTGATTCATGCCTGCTGCGGGCTGAGCAGCTCTCTTCTGCCACGCCCTTCTATGTGGTGTTTCTGCTTTGGAGCCAGCTAAGCAGGGACTGAATCCCCCAAGATGTGAACCAGAGATACTTTTCCTTCTTTGTTGTTTTTTGGCTTTTTGAGACAGAGTCTCACTATGTTCAAACTGGTCTTGAACTCAAGTGGTGATCCTCCTGTCTCAGCTTCTCAAGTGCTGGGATGATAGGAGTCTGGCTACCTCTCCTCCTTTAAATCGTGGATGCCGGGTATTGTGCTCAGCGATGGAAAAGCTGAGTAATGCAACAGGAAAACTGTATCCGCTCTCAAGAGGGAAAAGGCAAATCTCAAAGGGATTAGAAAAGGAGTCAAATATAGTTAAAACTTCGTTACTATAGCAGAGAGGAGTAAACTGGAAAGTGTGGTAGCAGTGGAGACTAAGACACTTCTCATCCAGAAAAATGAGAAACGAATAATTACAGGAAATCATCAGAGCTCCTACCAGGGAAGACATGGACTTCTTAACTATGCTGTTCGAAATCTCTCAGAGGGCCAGACTATTCAGGGGGTCTCCTAGAAGAAAAGCTCCTTTTTCCCCAACATCTAATGCCCACCAGGGTTTAAAAACCTTGATTTAAACCGGGCGTGGTGGCTCACGCCTGTCATCCCAGCACTCAGGAGGCAGAGACAGGTAGATTGCTGAGTTCGAGGCTTGCCTGGGCTACATAGTGAGCTCAGGGCCAGCCTGAACTACAAAGCGAGACCCTGTCTCAAAAAAAAAAAAAAAAAAAAAAAAAGACCTTGATTTAAGAATGCCTCAGACACATGACTTAAATAAAGCTGGCCAGCTTCAGGAGGGGTTTAATGACAGGCAAAAATTAACTTTAGGTTAAAACTAGGGTTAGATTGCTGGGCGTGGTGGCTCACACCTATCATCCCAGCACTTGGGAGGCAGAGACAGGAGGATTGCTGAGTTCAAGGTTTGCCTGGGCTACATAGAGCGCTTAGGGCCAGGATGAACTACAAAGCGAGACCCTGTCTCAAAAAAAAAAAAAAAAAAGGTAGATCTAACTAGGGTTAGATCTACTAGTGATTGCTAAGAGTTAAGGATTAATTAGACCATAGTGATGTAATCATTCAAGCAGAGATGATAAATACTTAGGACATCCATCATACTCCCATGTCCTAAATTCTTGGCAAACATTGGTAATAAATCATGGATACAGCTTCAGAATCCCACACACTTCAACATGTCTGGTAGCTGGTATTAGTTTACCAGAGATGACAATGAAACTGGGAACCTATTTGCGATTCTGGCTTTCAACTATTTTCTTAAAAAACTTTCTCCAGACCCGGAGGGTTAGCTCAGTGGTTCTGGTGCCTGCCTCGCAAGTGCAAAGTCCTGAGTTCAATCCCCGGAAACCACATATAATCCCAACAATCAACACCGCATACCACAATGCTGGGCGTGGTGGCTCATGCTTGTCATCCCAACACTCGGGAGGCAGAGACAGGAGGATTGCTGAGTTCACGGCGGCTTGCCTGGGCACCATAGTGAGCTCAGGGCCAGCCTGAACTACAAAGCGAGACCCTGTCTCAAAAGCAAAAAAAAACAACTTTCTCCACTGTTACCCTTTACCGGGAATCTGTGTTTCCACTGGTTGAGTCTGGTTCCTTTAACAAACAATTCCATTTTTCCTCTCACA
This sequence comes from Thryonomys swinderianus, assembly GCA_004025085.1. Classification (NCBI taxonomy): domain Eukaryota; kingdom Metazoa; phylum Chordata; class Mammalia; order Rodentia; family Thryonomyidae; genus Thryonomys; species Thryonomys swinderianus. The sequence goes on from PVIC010045678.1 coordinate 8,684, forward strand.
TTTTAGAAATTTTTTTCAAACACAGAACAGTTTTAATGCTATGTAAATACTCCTGTCCCTTTTAGATTTGTGAACTTGTAAGGTTTTGTCCTTTCTGTATTTATTACTGAAGCAATTAAGAAAAACTTACAACCAAAAGGATATTTCATCTTCAAATAACTCAGCAGTATTTCCTAAAAGCAAGTTTATTTTTAACATCTGCAGTTCGTTTATGTGTACTCAAAAAATTCATGCCGATATGACATTTTACATATACAGGCAGAACCAGTATTCAAATATCTCTTGATGAGTCCTAATGCCTTTTAAATTTTATTTAATTAAAATTTTATTAGCACACATTTGCAGTATGTAATGATTACATTTATCATAGGAACTGGTACCTAGATATAACATATCTTCCTATTTTTATGGCTGCTTTGTTTAGTTTAGTACGTAGGCTCCAAACAGCGGCTGTGGACAGCATGCTTGGCTGTCACGTCTCACTAGTCTCCTTCAATCTGAAATGGTTCTCGAGACACTCATCTCTCTGAAGAGTCCAAGCCACAGGTTTTGAAAATGTCCCGTCTGGTTGTTTCCTGATGATTAGAACTCCAGATTAAACACGGCTGGTAAGAAACTTACAAGGCGATGCCATATCCTCCCTTCTCCAGACACCACATCAGGAAACACACAAGGAGCTTTTCCTCTGTGGCTAAGAGCGAAGTTCGACTCTGCTATTCTGGTTCCTGCCAGATCGCTCCACTGCAACTCACCTTTCTCTTTTTAATTTATAAGCAATCTGTGGATGACACACAGATCACACGAACAGCCAGCGCCCAGATAAGCTTCCACTCAATGCTCTTCCCACCCACAAGTGCTCCCCTGAAATGCTCCTCTAGTAGTATGTATGTATGTATCCATTTATTTATTGAGACAGGGTCTCACTTTGCAGTTCAGGCTGGCCCTGAGCTCACTATGGAGCCCAGGCAAGCCTCGAACTCAGGAATCCTCCTGCCTCTGCCTCCTGAGTGCTGGGATGACAGGCGTGAGCCACCACGCCCGGCACTGTGGTATGTGGTATTGATGGCTGGTGGGTGTGAGTCACCGCACCCAGCATTGTATGTGGTTACCAGGATCAAACTCAGGACCTTGCGCTCGCGAGGCAGGCGCCGGAACCACTGAGCTAAATCTCCGGCCCCTCTAGTAGTATTTTTCAAAACTGCTGATTTTTCTCATTATGTAATTTCTCTACATTTTGTACAGTAGTTCAACCAGAGGCCTTAATAAACACTTCTACTTATGTTGTCCTCCTCACATTTTCTGTCCCCCTCACATTTCACAGCTTTCCACTTCCAGGAATTCTATTTCTCAATGGGGAAAAAACAACCTGTGGAAAATGTGGTAATACTGTTATTAATTCTAACTACAACATCAACTTTGAGGAACCAGAGTGGGAATTTCAGAGTTAATCTTTTGGGCTCTGGAATCAGAAGGTCTAGACTCAAGCTCCTTGAATTTCAGTTTCTTCTTCCACAGCATTAGGTATTGCTGTTACGCTGGCACGCGCTCAGTTAAGGCTGCGCTTAACCACTTGTCTAATTTGAGACACTATTATTTTCAAACAGTGGGAAGGAAGCCCACAAGTCCCCCCCAGACCTGCGAACTCTGACCCTCTCTTCACTCTCTCCTCCAGCTCAAGGCGCACACAAGCACCTGCAGAGCAACACGATCCTCTCGGCCACCGTGAAGGTTCCAGGCTTTAGCTCTTGGTGATCAGGCCTGTTGGGAAGTATCAGAAATGGCCTCTTTCCTTCGCCTCTTCTGGGAGGAAACTCCAGGCAACCAGCTGAGCAGATGACATAACAGAGGACCCAGGACCCAAAAAGAGGAGAAAAGAAAAGGGGGGAAAAAAGAGGAAGCACCAGGCTGCAAATGGAAAGAAGCGGTTTTGCTGTAAATGTTTTCACTACAAGCTTATGTTTTCTAAGAAAATAAAATAGCATTTAACTGAGGTTCTGTGCCTCAACAGATGAATTTATCTGTTGATTTCAAGCACCTGCCAAAGTTTTAAGGCATTGAAAAAGTCAGAGACGGATAAATTTAGGAAACCTACCATAAAAACTTTCAGTGGGATAATGCATTCCAACATTTAGCGTCGATGATGGTATCTTTCTTCCCCAGTACCAGAAACCAAGCTTGGGACCCTGGCCGGGGATGCAGGCATGGTGCCACTGAGCTACCCCCTGGCCTCATGCCAAGACCTCTACCCCTTGGCAGCCATCAGCCTGGTGAGAGGCTATTCCTGTGGGACTCAAGGACCTCTCCGTGTGCAGCACAACACCACACACCTGAAGGCAAGGACACCGGGGACAAGAAGCAAGGGTAGCTCAGGAGCTTCCCGTAATCCCTGTTAAGCTGCAGACCGGCAGGGTCCGTGCCGCTCCAGGGCGGTCTGCTCGGCCTCAGCCCCAGCCTCCCCTTCGCTCCCACGTCCACTGACTTAAATATCTTCTCACCTGTTTATCCGCAACACCCTGATCTCTTCAGACCAGGTCATTTTTCTCTTCAGATTCCTTAACTGACACAAAGAAAAAAAGGTCCTGCATTCATCTATGATGTGAGTACAGCAATAATTCTGATCCATATAGGTGACAAACTGTATCAGTTACAGATTCCTTGCTGAGATCTGTTAGTTTTCCTAAAACATAAGTTTGTCGGGCCAGAGATTTAGCTCAGTGGTTCCGGCGCCTGCCTCGAAAGCGCAAGGTCCTGAGTTTGATCCAGGTAACCACATAGAATGCTGGGCGTGGTGGCTCACGCCCACCAGCAATCAAATGCTACATCCCACAGTGCCGGGCGTGGTGGCTCATGCCTGTAACCCCAGCACTCGAGAGGCACAGGCAGGAGGATTGCTGAGTTCCGGGCTTGCCTGGGCTCCATAGTGAGCTCAGGGCCAGCCTGAACTACAAAGTGGGACCCTGTCTCAAAAACAAAACAAAACAAAACAAAACAAAAAAACATAGGTTTGTCCCACCATTCTCTCGATCAAATGCTTTGCTCTATCCTCCCATCAACTAAATACGGTCCAGCCTCCTTGACCTGATCCTCAGGGGCCCGGGCAGTCGTACGATCCTGAAGTAACTGGTAAGTCTGTCTTGCTGGACATGCCTCGACCCAACGAAGCTGTTGGTCAAACTGACTGCGGGCTCAAGAGGCCCCGGCAGAAGGGAGGAAGGCAGCCGAGGGGAACCGGGAGAAAGGGCTCGAGGAGCGAAGTGCCACCACTCCTGATCATGGCAGTGGGAAGAGCGGTGGCCACAGGTCAGGGCTCTCAAGTCTGAGACCTGAGATGTGACACGTGGGGAAATGGCGGCGTGAGAGCGCAGCTACGGGCCCGGGGTCCCGGACACTGGCGCCGCCGCAGGGCCCGCGCAGGGGCTGCAGCTGGGGCGTCACGCTCCGTGGGCCGCTGAGGGCCGCTCGACAACGGCAAGACTGGGAGTCAGGCCTCCGGTGCACGGGGAGGCGAGGCGAGGCGAGTCCGCGAGACCGGAGGGTGCGGCACGCAAGCGAGACGTGAGGTTCTGCTGCGAGCGCCTAGGCTGAGCGAGCCGAGACAGCGGCCTCACACGACCCGCCGGCAACCTTCTGCTAGCGCTCGGACCACAGCCGCGAAGAGGACACGGGGAACTCACATCACTGACAGTCCCGAGGCGACTGGGCGCAGCCGCCCTCACAGGGAACCAGGCCCCCCGAGCGCATACTCTTTCACCCCTTGGACGGAAGTTCCTGGATCCCCCGCGAGCACAGCCCGCGCGCCGCCTCTCCTGCTCGTACGCGACCTCTTGGCCATGGGCGCTCAGTAAGTGGCCTCTCAGTCTCGCTCCTTTCGCGCCACCAAGCAGACGTGACGGCAGGAGCCCACAGCCTCCCAGAACGGGAGGCCTTGCCCTCCGTCTGCACAGAGGCAGGAAGTCAGCAAGGCAGATCTAAGCAGCCAAGAAGACAAAATACCAGTCAGAAGAGTCACAGCACTTAGTTAACAGAGGCTGGAGAGATCATCAACCCCCAATGGGATTATACCGAGACCCCATAAATCAGTGAACCTTTTAGGGTAACTGGTATTACCCACGCACTCATAAGTATATGGAGGATAATTCACACTGAGTGGACATAAACTTTGTATGATGCTAACTGTACTTTTCCTTCCCCAACTCAAAAGCTTACTCTCACTGTGGGAAAAATTAATATCCCAACTGAATGACATTCTATGAAATATCTGACCATTAGTCCTCAAAACTATCAAGGTGACCAAAAACAAGGAAATTCTGAGAGAAATTGTCATAACCAACAGGACAAAAAAAGGGAATTAAGTAAAAACTAAGGAAATCTGAATGAAGTCATAGGATTTACTTATTAACTGATTCATTAACAAGTATACAATACAAATATATCATGCTAATAACAGGGAAAAATTGAGTTCAAGTTCTGTAGGAATTCTTTGTACTATCTTCACAATTTTTCCATAAAGATGAAACTTACAATAAATTAAACACATGTAAAACAATATTCACCAACTGGGCACTATGATGCACGCCTGTAATCCCAGATACTCAGGAGACTGAAGCAGGAGAAAAGGTCAGGATCCATTTAACTGATTCTGTTTAATAACTTAAAGAACGATAAAGAATACTTGATAATGATTTGATACTGCTGGTTGATAAAGACTTAAAAAATGATTTGGTTAACAATGTCCACATATTCTTAAAGACATGCAGAAAAATCTGTGCCCAAATTTCTGCTTAGACAATGATCTGACAGTATTTAAGAATATTCAACATTAATAGCAAAGTCAATATAAATTTTTTAAATCTAAGAAAACAGATCCTTACTTTACAGACAAGTATGGATTATTTTAAACTGTCCAAGAGCCCCAAACTTTCTCTTTACACTCCCACATTAACTGGTTGCTATATGGCAGAGAACATATTCTGCTAATAAGTAAAACCACATATTGAGCAGTCTTTCCTTCCTGTCAGTGGCGCAGAGGGCCCTGGGCGGAAAGATGCCCTTCAGTCATCGGTTGAAGGGCACTGCTGAAAGAAGCACCATCAGTCTCCTACTGCACTGCTCAGAAGGCAAAGAAACAAAATGAAATTATCTTAACTGAATCAAAGCAGGTCAACTACTTTCTCTCTTTCTTTTTTTTTTTTTTTCTTTTTTGAGACAGGGTCTCGCTTTGTAGTTCAGGCTGGCTCTGAGTTCACTATGTAGCCCAGGCGCACCTCAAACTCAGCAATCCTCCTGCCTCTGCCTCCCGAGTGCTGGGATGACAGACATGAGCCACCACGCCTGGCACTGTGGTATGCGCTCCTGATTGCTGGTGGGCATGAGTTGCCATGCCCCATATTGTTGTGTGTGGTTACCAGGGATCGAATCAGGACCTTGCACTTGCCAGGCAGGCACTGGAACCACTGAGCCAAATCTCTGGATCCCTCAACTACTTTCTTAAGGCACTCTGCTGATCACTACAGAAGCCAAAGGTAAGATACAAAACCCAACCACAGAGATTTGTACTCCTTTCCCACTGCCAGCCAAGAGGACAGACAATATAAAAGGAAAAAGACAACACTGACCAAAGGGTCTCTGAAGATGGCAGGGGCCTTGCACTGTGCATTCACTAAGGCAAGCAGATTTCTTTATATGACTAGTTCACATTGGCTTATATGAAAATGTGTAGCACAGAGGGGTACTAATACAGTGGATCCTCAAGTTATGACCAGCCTGACACATGAACAACTTTAATTAATTAGGTTAATGGACAATTCATCTGCCTCTTGTCATCTACAGTATTTAACTAGATAAACATCTAAA
>PVIC010045679.1:0-5000 GCA_004025085.1 Thryonomys swinderianus
GGAAGGAAGGAAGGAAGGAAGGAAGGAAGGAAGGAAGGAAGGAAGGAAGGAAGGAAGGAAGGAAGAAAGGGAGGGTCTCCCATCCAGCACAGGGACTGTGGCTAAAGCCCCATTTCTCCACTTACAACCACTGCTCTTTCTTGAAGAGCTTTGGAGCTGGGGTATAGCTCAGTGGTAGAGTACTTACCAACATGCGCAAGTCCCTGGATTTTATCATCAGTGCCACAGAAAAGTTTTGTCCACAAGCAAGAAATTCACCCCCTGCATCAGATCAGTCCATGGAGCTGGAGCAAAAATGGGCCAAGGATGGTTCCATGTTGGTGTTCACTCTCACCAGAGGGACCGGAGAGCCGGAGAGCCGAGCTGACTTAGCAGAGGAGCCTGGGGGCAGGAGATATTCAGTGTGAGAGGCAAAGAAAACTTTTAAGAGGAAAAGCAGGTAGCATTAAGAGGACGGGAGATGGCAAGGGAGGGAGGAATGCAGATTGCAATACCGATCTGAGAGGTCAGATTCAAGTTCAAGTTGCTAGAGTTTGGAGCTTGAATGTTCCCCAAAGGCCTATGTGTTAAAGTCATGGCCTCCAGAGTTCAGAGTTTTACCATTGGGAAGAACCGGAACTTGGACTGAGTAGTGGGAGTCTGGTGTTATGGAGCCATCATTCATTCATTCATTCATTTATTCGTTCGTTCATTCAGAAAACATTTCTTTGGGGCTTTCTATAAGAAACGCTCTCTCTGAGATATGGGGAATGACATATGAATACGGAGCTGGAGGGAATTTGTCAGGAGTCGCCAGCCTGGAGCATACGCGTGTGTCAGTAAACCTTCTGTGATGTGTCAGAGCACCGGCATTCACCCTTTGAGCACAACAGCCACCTGTCTCACTTTCTAATCCCAAGGGAGCTGGACAGAGAAGATCCCATGCTGGAGGGGGAAGAGAGGAAAGAAGGGTGGCCGTGGGAGTACAGATACTTACATTTCCAGGGCAGCTTTTCTCACAAGGTCTGCCAGCTACCTGAGCACTTCCAATTGTGCACTCATTCCATAATATCTGGTGTTGGGAGGTGTTGGGGATTGAACTCAGGGCCTTGCACATGCTGCGCAGGTGTTCTACCACTGAGCTATATCTTAGCCCTTCAATATTTTCTGAGCACACAACACAGGTCAAAGATGGCACGAGACACAAAATGTCCCAAAAGCTACCCTGAACCCTAGTCTAGCTAGTGTTTAATCTTCTGAGGCCTCCAGTCTCAAGATAGTTCCATTCAAATGACTGTAGAGAGCTTAAAAACACAATCTCACTAATGCCATCAAGGAGTTAATAAGCCAAAGTATTAAAGGAACTTTAGAAAAGGAAAGGGGCAAAGGGTAGCAGTAAGTAATGAGGGTAAAGAAAAAGTATGATGTTAAAAAAGGAAGCAAAACATATGTATATAAAGGGGGCAGATGGGTTGTAGGGTAGGTAGGGAAATGGGAAAAATGAGAATTAAGTCATGCTGTATACTGGTACAGATTCTCAATATTAAGTGTGATTGTTATGTGTATATAAAATGTACCAATAAATAATTCAATTTTTTTTAAGAAATGCAAAGGAAAAAGGCACGTTGAGACTCCCAGGGTGAATACAGTGGCATCCAACATCAGTATTTGTCTGGAACAGCTTCTTTTTTCTTTTTTCTTTTTTCTTGGTACTGGGGATCAAACTTGGGACCTTGCACTTGTGAGGAAGGCATTGGAAACACTGAGCTAAAACCCCAGTTCTCTGGGATAGCTCTTTCAGAAAAGTTTACCAAGAAACTTGAGTCAAGTTTCTTTGTTTGTATTGCTCAGGATCCTCTGGATTATAAGTGGCAGGTGCAAAATATGAACTGACTGAAGCATAAACAAGAGCTGTAACAACTTCAGGCACAGTTGCATCTAGCTGTTCAAATGATGATGTTGGACACTTGTCTCTCTTAGCTTATTTTTCTCTATACTGTTCCATTTCCAGGCTCTGGGGATATGGGAAACACTGGGGATATTGTGTATAAGACAAACTGCTCAGCCCGTGGGGGCAGATTCCCTACAGTAGGTAGCTAAAGAAGACCACCAGTCTTCCCAGAAAGGCTTACCATGAGCTTCGCAGCAAAAAGGAAGAAAACTTAGCCCAGAAAAAAAAAAATCCTCAAATGCTTTTATTTGGCTCTGTGTTGTCACATCCTTCCTGTTCACCTAAATAATAGAGGCTATCCAAAGAATAATATCACCTGGTATTTGGGAATAATGGAGCATTGCGATGGAAACAGGATGCCATAATCAGTTCTGTGCATGTTCTAGGAGGTTGAGGGGACATTTTTAAAGGCACTAAGGGATGAAGCTACTGGGGTGTTTTATTAGCTTTCCAGCTGACAGGACAAAAGACAACGTAAGGAAAGGAGAGATTTAATTTGCTCGTGATTTCAGAGCCTTCAGTCCATGGCTGGCCGGCGCTAAGGCAGACACATCAGGGTGGAGGGAGAGCTGCTCACCTCATAGAAGCCGCGCCGCACCGCTCAGGGAAGAACACTCAAGAACAGCGCCCTCCCCAGGCAGGATCCGGGACATCATCGTCGGACTGACCGCACTGACAGCGCAGTCAGCCGTGAATACCAGTGAGTTATTCGACTGGTGACTGTTGTGCCTTCAGGATCCAGACACCTCCCCAGGGGCCTCCTACTCCAGCCAGGTAGACGATGCAGATCATCTGGCACAGGTGCAGTGGTCACTGGTCTTGGGACCGAGGCAGGAGCTGGTACCAGCTCATTCACAGAGGGCGCTTGTGGGCCAAGTGTTCTCTTCAGAGCATTTGTCTGAATGGTCACAGTGTTAAAGAGTGCTCAAGATGAAGTTTGTCACAGAAACCTGTGCACATGTAGGAGGGGTGCGAAGTGGTGGCATACTATAATTTTTTGTGGGGCTTTGGGTAACTCTTGAGAAAGGGCTTTTTGAGACAGGCAGACATGTCTCTCTCCTGGCTCTTGTTTTGTCTTCACTGGACAAAAGTGGAATTGGTCACGTTCTCTAGCTGGTCCACGTGGCAGAGAGAGGCAGCCCCTCACCAGGCAGCCCGAGCCACGTAGCCCTGCCAGGGTCCAGGGCATGGGAGGCGGGAAGAGGCAGGACAGAGATGCAAATCAGTATGACCTGACCAGACAGCACTCGGGCAAGTGAAAATGATGCCAGGTGGAAGAAGCCATGTCCGGCAGCAGGACAGAGTGAAAGGCAAAAGTGGACAGTGGACATGCAACACAGGAGCGAAGAGGTGAGAAAGGACAACAAATAAAGTAGGCCATGGGTGGGAGGGGCCCAGGACACGAATCTGTGACTTTCCAGGGGAAACCCGTGTCTGTAAGCTGACACAATGGGAGAGGAGGGGAGTAAATTCTATAATTGCCTGGATTGCAAATGGAGGTTGAAATCTCCCTTCCCCGGTACAGCTGTCTGGTTTCCTTGGGCAGGTGTCTCACACCTACGGGCCACAGTTTCTTCGTCTGTGAAAGGCTTCTCAAGCCCTCTTCATGAGGTTAAAAGTTAAGTTGAAAAATGATATAAAATCCTGTGCAGGGCACATAGTCAAAGGTGAGCCAAGCAATGGGGGGGGGGGATTCAGTCAGGCCACAGAGGACTGGGGTCTACAGGAGAGGCTTGGGTCCCCTCTAGCAACTCCTCCCCCCAGAATGGACACCACCTCTTTGAAGAACAGGCCGCAGAATGGCTACATCACCCTGGGGTCTCTTCCAGCATGCCCACTGTGTCAGAAACCAGGAGGGGTGAGGGTGAGCAATATCCTTGCACCTTCATACTAAGCCGCCCCTTCCCAGGCCTCTCTCTGAGTCCACTGGGTAGGGCAGGGTAGTGGGGCACTTGGCCTCTGACCACCTGGAAAAGCAGCGCTTTGGCTCAGAGGTGCCCGGAGGGAGAACTTGGTGGTCCCCTATGGACCTGGAAACTTCAGAGAGGCCAAAAGCTGGCTTCTTCTTCACCTGCTCCCACAGAAGTCTAGCCAGCAGAGTTTCAAAAGGGGTGGGCATGAGGGGCCAGGGATTTAGCTCAAGTGGTACCGTGCTCACCTTGGAAGTAAAAAGGCCCAAGTTCAATCCCTGGTACTGCCAAAAAATAAAAACAAAAAAGTGTGGGCACGAGCAAGAGAAGCCCTTCCTCTCAGACTAACCCAAGAGCAGTTCCTTTAAGCAGGAAAGCTAGGCAGAGTTGAGAATATCCCAAAACAAAACAAAGCTGAAGTGTTAGAGCCTGCAGAACAAAGGCCACTGCCCCTTTCCAAACTCTGCTGTGGCCTTCTGCACCCTCCCAACCCTGAGGCTCCATGTGAACCTTGGGTGTCTGTCCCCACTTCCGCGAGCCGAAAGGCTCAAGAAACCCTCGCAGGACCGGGGAGGGCGGTGTCAGGTCAGTGCCCCCCACCATGTGCTGATGGCCAACTTCCTGAGTCCTTCATGCACAGTGAGGACATGAGACCCGGTCACACTCAGCTCTGCTTTGGTCTCACTCAGCCCCGCTTTACTAGGTCAGCTCAGAAGGCATCTGGCTCCAAAGCAGGCAGGCAGCACAGGCTTGTCACCCTCCGCCACCATCACAACCCTGGGGTGCAGTCTCAGTCACCCAACACTGTGGATTTGTGGAAAACCCTCAGGGGGGCTGTGGAAATCGTAGCATCCTGGGACAGCCTCACTTGCAAGTGTGTTTGTGAGTTTGTTTATCACGAAGGAAAGCAATCTGAACTCAGGAGACTAGCTGAGTGCGCCCCTCTCCCCCGTTAGGAAACTGGCAGAGAGAAACAGACCTCAGAACAAATCCTGCTCTCCCCATGGCTCTTTTGTGTTGAGGCAAATGCGCAAAGCCAGGTGCTGCTCTGACACCCAAGGAGATCCCGCAGCGCAGTGGGGTGCTGGGTGCGCACACTGTATCCTATTCTGAAGCCTGCGCGCGCCACTGCGCCTCAGCGGGGCGGGCTGGGAGCGAGA
>PVIC010045679.1:10000-14528 GCA_004025085.1 Thryonomys swinderianus
GACAGAGGGCCAGGCGGAGGGCGGGCCAGGCCATGACCCGCAGACCCCAAAGCTGGGGAAGGTCGCCCTCTGAGCTCCAGGCGCAGCTCCCTGCAGGTCCCTGCGCAGCCCTGGAGGAGCGGGCGCTCCGCTGCGCCGTGGCTTCGGAACCGTGAAGTCGCAGCGCCCCCTGCCTGTAGCCGTCCGCCGTGGCTGGAAAGCTGTACGGAGCCGGGACTCAGCCCCTGGGAGGGAAATGGCCCGGGGAATCTCGCAGGGTTCCCGCGGGAATCCGAACGTGCTTGCGAGCGAGCAGCCCCTGCTCTCTTGTTTTCCCTTCTCTCTCCCCCACCTACCCAGGTGAGAACCCCATTCACCAAGTGTCCTTTGGTGACTTTCCAGCGACTGCACAGAGCGTGTTGGGGTCGCTGCTGCCTCCGCCCCGCAGCATCCCATTTCCACTTTTGTGCCTTTGCGGTTACTGATATGTTTTTCTCACCTTTACATTTAAAAATCAAATTAAAATGGAAGCTTATCCCATTGAAGCATAGTTCTGGCCTTTCTGTTCTTCATCTCCTGAAGGTCAGAACAGTATCACTTGAGCGCCCTGTCCGGCGCTAGGAGTACAGCTGCTCCGTGACCCTGTGTCTCCCCAGGGTCAAGGCCGCCCAGGCACCTACCAAGGCTACTTCAGAGGCAGCTTTTCGCTGATTCCGGCGGCGCTGGCAGCCCGCTTCTAGCCCTCAACCTCAGGTGCGAGTTAGACCAAGCCCGACTGCCCTTCTGGGGCCTCCCTGACCCCAGGGGCTGTGCAGCCTCCTCTCTCCTCCTCAGCCCACACCCAGCACCTTACCTGTGCCTTTGTCCAACCCTCTGCCGCTAGCCAGTTCTCCCGCTTCGACTGAGACCAGCCAAAGCGATCCACCACGCGTCACTGGGCCCCAAGCAAGGCTTTGCTCCCTCTCCTACCTTCCTCCCCTGTTTTCCTCAGCAGCCAGAGGGATCCTTGCAAAATTTAGGGCAGATCAGTTTAACAGTTAAAGAGAAATCCCCTCACACCACTCTAGGCCAGTGGGGGGACCCTTTAGAGCTCTCAGTGGTACTCACAGCTCGCTGTGGCCTTCCTGCTGTAGATTCACCACCACTACTCCAGGATTGCATTTCAACTCCTCTACTCAGCCTTCAAAACTTCATTCAGGACCAGAGATTTAGCTCAGTGGTTCCAGTGCCTGCCTAGCAAGCATAACGTCCCTGGTTCGATCCCTGGTAACCACATACAACAATACTGGGCATGGTGACTCACGCCCACCAAGAATCAGTACCACATACCACAATGCCGGGCGTGGTGGCTCACGCCTGTAATCCCAGCACTCGGGAGGCAGAGACACGAGGATTGCTGAGTTCGAGGCTTGCCTGGGCTACATGGTGAGCTCAGAGCCAGTCTGAACTACAAAGCAAGACCCTGTCTTTAAAAACAAAACAAACAAACAAAAACTTCATTCAAACTACCCCTTGCCTAATCCTCTAGACTACTTTGGAGCTTCTATCCTGTTCCATCCTCACACTTGGGCCAACTCAGCGCCTCTCGTGGCATTTGTGACACTTTTCCATGGCAGAATCTTCACCTAACGTTTCTACCTGGATTATTACTGGCTGTTCTGGGGACAGAACCCAGGGCCTTGTGGATGCCAGGCAAGAGTCTGGCTACTGAGCTGCAGCCCTGGCTGATTCTTACTTCTCCTTCTGGCTCCACTTTGATGTCCTTCTCCTGAACTTGCAGCCTAAATTTGTTCTCACTGTGGCCTGTTGCTTACCTACCCTGATGCACAACCACCGTGTATTTGTTGGGTTTCAGTCTGATCCCTCATGGGGTGGCAGACGTCACCAGGGCAGTGACCACCCCTAGGGGCCCACGGTGCCAAGCAAAGCCTCAGCCAGAGCTGTGCTGTGGATACCTGTGCAGTGAGCAAAGAGGTGAGGGAGGTATGAGGTTGGTGTTAGGTCCCAGAGGCTTGGGGACGGCCTGCTGCCACTCTGCCAGCTGGGGGCCATGCAGGGTCTAGGTGAATGCCCCACCTGGAAGGCTGCTGAGTGTGGGCCAGGCAGGTGAGGAAATTCTGGGGCAGTCGGTGGGAGGGACAGAGACAGACAGAGACACAGAGACAGAAACAGAGAGACAGAGAGACAGAGACAGAGAGACAGAGAACAGAGTTCCCCCAGAGGGGGGCTGTGAAGGACATGTGAGAAGCATAGTCAGTGTTCACTCTTGTTGAAGAAAACATGTCACTGGCAGAATATTGAAAGTTAAGTTTTCTTTGCAAGACTTCCATCTGACTAGGAATAACAGGAAATAGAGCGTTTCAGCTCTAAAGATTGGGAGCCGGTATTAGAAGGACCTGACACTTGAGTTTGGTGACCCACTGCCAGAGGAACAGCAGAGGGCGCCAGAGAGCCGTCGGCCTGCGTTGGGTGCAATTTAGCGAGCCTACCTGGACCCTTGGCCTTCTATAGCAGGGGCTGCTCCTTCATCTGCCGCGCTTTGCTGGCTGTGACTTAGCCAGCATCTGTGTGAGAAAATGCTCAGGGACATGGCTACCTGTGAAAACAGCTGGGTGTTATTCATTATCAGATGCATAGGTGACAGGTGATCCTAAAGAAGCTGAGTGTTTAGGGTACGACCAGGAGTAGGAAGGATATGTGAACGCTTAATTTTTGTCAGTTTTCCTTGGTTTGTGGATCATGTCGTTACAGTGTGTAATGTTTGGAGTTTTGTCGTTGTTGAGACAGAGTCTCACTGTGTAGTTCAGCTCAGTCTGGAGCTCACTATGTAGCCCAGGCTGGCCTTGAACTCACAGAGATCTTCCTGCTTCAGCCTCTCAAGTGCTGGGATTACTGGCATGAGCCACCACACCTGGTACTGGTTGTTTTTTTAACATCTCTGTTAAAATTTATTGGGAATAGGTATTTTTTCTTCCTACTGTGATTTGAAACATTGTTAGAATGTGTTGAAATGTGTTGAATTTCTTCTGAAATAAATGAAGAGAAAGGAATTACAGGAATAACTTCATATGCCAAAGGAAAGGTGTGAAGAGACATTTGTCAACATTCAAATCATTGCTGGGGGAAGTTAAAGAACATACTCTGGGGAGATGAGGTTAAGTCGAAAATCTTGGGGGCGGGGTGTCGCTCAGTGTAGTGCACTTGCCTAACACCACAAAACAAACCCAATGCCACAGCATCAGATCTGGAAGAAACTTCTGAAATTAAACCACCTTATTGTCACACGCATAGCCCAGTCTCCTGAGAGAGGACGGACTCGTCCAAGGTCACAGCACCCTGGAGGGGCACAGGGCTGATTCCCACCTGGGACACAGCAAGAAGCCTGTTACAGTGAAAGGACAGCAGTTAAATGGTCCTTCTGCTTTTCATTCTGTGATCGCTGTAGGAAAACTAGAGGGAAAGCAATGATTTCAGTTGCCCAGAAACCTTTCGCTTCAAGATGGTCACTGTTAGTATGTATGCTGTGTTTAATTTCCCAGACTTTTAAAAGTCTGTATCTCAGTATGGCCAAAATTTGTACTCATTGGATCATGCTTTGCAGTTTTGTTTTGTTTTTGAGACAGGATCTTGCTTTGTAGTCCAGGCTGGCCCTGAGCTCACTATGTAGCCCAGGAGAGCCTGGAACTCAGCAATCCTCCTGCCTCTGCCTCCCCAGTGCTGGGATGACAGGCATGAGCCACCACGCCTGGCACTGTGGTATGTGGTATTGATTGCTGGTGGGTGGGAGTCACCATGCCCAGCATTGTATGTGGTTACCGGGGATCGAACTCAGGACCTTGCACTTGTGAGGCAGGCACTGGAACCACTGAGCTACATCTCCAGCCCACTTTGCAGTTTTTTAAATCAACATATTTTGAAACTTTTGTATGTTAACTAGTATACATCCATATCATAATTTCTGACAAAAGCATAACTATTCCTTTTTATGGATGCACCTGTAATTAATTTAATCAAACCTTATTGAGAAGCACGCAAGCTTTTTTTTTTTTTTTTTTTTTTTGCTTTTTTGGAGACAGGGTCTCGCTTTGTAGTTCAGGCTGGCCCTGAGCTCACTATGGTGCCCAGGCAAGCCACCGCGAACTCAGCAATCCTCCTATCTCTGCCTCCCGAGTGCTGGGATTACAGGCGTGAGCCACCACGTCCAGCATTGTGGTATGCGGTGTTGATTGTTGGTGGGCATGAGTCACCACACCCAGCATTGCATGTGGTTACCGGAGATCGAACTCAGGTCCTTGCGCTTGCGAGGCAGGCGCCGGAACCACTAAGCTAACCCTCCAGCCCATGCACACAAGCTTTTATAAAAGGTAATAACAATTCACTAACCATCCTGGTCTGTCCATTTTGTACGTTTACCTGCTGCTGCCTGTAACTCTTTTTTTTTTTTTTTTTTTTTTGAGACAGGGTCTCGCTTTGTAGTTCAGGCTGGCCCTCAGCTCACTATGTAGCCCAGGCAAGCCTCGAACTCAGCAATCCTCCTGTCTCTGCCTCC
>PVIC010045680.1:0-14508 GCA_004025085.1 Thryonomys swinderianus
AAAAAAAAAAAAAAAAGAAAAGAAAAGAAATGGATATACAGATAAATGAGGCCTATAGGACTCCAAAATGCCATGACATAAAAATATCTACACCTAGACATATAGTTATCAAGGTTCCAGATGCACAACAAAAGAATGAAATACTCAAAGCACTGAGAGAAAGGAAGAAAATCACCTACAAAGGGAAGCCCATTAAGATCACAGCAGACTTTTCAACACAAACACTCAACACAAGGAGAGCCTCGGAGGGAAATATTTCAAGCATTGCAGGAAAACAACCTCCAGCCTAGACTGTTGTATCCTGCAAAACTATCTTTCAAAATTGACAGGGAAATAAGATACTTCCATGATAAAGAACACCTGAAAAACTTCACAAATATAAAACCTGCACTCCAAAACATTCTAAAGAAACTTTGGGGAAAAACACGGAAAATTCCATACCCATGAGACCCAGAAGAGTAAATTCATTGGGGCAAATAAGAAACCAAATAGAAAAGGGGAAAGGCAAGCAAGAAAAGAACCAAGATTAGGGAAACATGGCAGTTCTGAATATGTCCATATCAGTCATAACCAATAATGTCAGTGGACTCAGTGGGTCAATTAAAAGACAAACACTAGCAGACTGGATCAAGAAGCAAGATCCTACAATCTGCTGAATAGAGTGACTATCTTGTTTGCAAATGAAATAGATTTCAAAGCCAAAGTGATTAAAAGAGATAAAGAAAGTCACTATATTCTCATACAGGGAACTATCCAAGAGAAAGAAATAACTATCATAAATATTTATGCACCAAATTCTAATGCACCCAACTATATAAAACAAACATTACTGGACGTGAAAAGCCAGTTAACCATGAATACAGTACTAGTAGCGGACTTTAATACTCCACTGTCACAAATTGACAGATCAACTAGACAAAGAGTAAGTAAGGAAATACTTGAGGTAAATCAAACTTTTGAGCAAATGGACTTATTAGATGCCTACAGAATTTTTCACCCTACAAAGGCAGTATATACATTCTTCTCAGCTGCTCATGAATCATTCTCGAAAATAGATAACATTCTAGTCCATAGAACAGGCTTAAGTAAATGCAAAGGAATCAGTTTTCCCCTGCATAATATCAGACCATAGTGCCTTGAAACTGGAGCTGAAGAGCAAAAGAAATTTCAAGATCCTCACAAACACATGGAAACTGAACAACACTCTGTTGACCAACCAATGGGCCACAAAGGAGATTAAAGAAGAAATTAAAGAGTTTCTACAACTAAATGAAAACCCCAGCACAAAATACAGAATTTATGGGACACAATGAAAGCAGTTCTACGAGGGAAATTCATAGCAGTGAATGCCTACACTCGGAAAATAGAGCAAAGTGAAATAAACAATCTAATGATGAACCTCAGACAATTAGAAAAAGAGGAGCAAAACAAACCCAAAGCACATACTAGAAAGGAAATTATAAGGATCAGATTACAAATTAATGCAATGGAGACAGAACAATATAAAGAATCAATGAATCAAAGAGTTGGTTCTTTGAAAGGATAAATAAAATTCACAGACCCTTAGCCAACCTCATCAAAGAAATGAAGGAAAAGGCTCAAATCCATGCTATAAGGAATGAAAATGGGGAAATCAGCACAAATTCAGAAGTCCAAAGGATAATAAACACGAATTTTAGGGCCAAAGACTTAGCTCAGTGGTTCCGGCACCTGCCTCAAAAGTGCAAGGTCCCGAGTTCAATCCCTAGTAACCACATACAATGCTGGGTGTGGTGGCTCATGTCCACCAGCAATCAGTACCATATACCACATACCAAAGTGCCACATGAGGTGGCTCATGCCTTAATCCCAGCACTTGAGAGGCAGAGGCAGGAAAATTGCTGAGTTTGAGGCTTGCCTGGGCTACATAGTGAGCTTAGGGCTAGCCTGAACTACAAAGTGAGACCGTGTCTCAAAAAAAATAAAAATAAAAATAATAAAAAATAAATAAACACGTACTTTGAAAATCTGTACTCCAAGAAGGTGGGAAATCTAGAAGAAATGGATAGATTCCTAGACACATATAAACTTCCAAAGCTGAATGAAGAGGATATTAAAATGTTAAACAACCCACTATCAATCTGGAAAATTGAAAATGTAATAAAAAACCTATCAACAAAGAAAAGCCCTGGTTCTGATGGCTTCACTGCTGAATTCTACAAACTTTTAAAGAAGAGTTAATGCCAGAAACAACCCTGGATACACTAAGCCACCTTATCTTTGACAAAGGAGCCAAACATCCCCAATGGAGGAAAGACGGCCTTTTAACAAATGGTGCTGGAAAAACTGGGCTTCAACCTGCCAAAAACTAAAGCTAGACCTATCTCTTTCACCATGCACAAAACTAAACTCACAATGGATACGAGACTTAAACATTGAGACAGAAACAATAAGCCTGCTGGAAAACAGGTTAGGTAAAACTCGGAGACTGGCTTAGGCAGAGACTTTATGAATAAAACCTCTATAGCACAAGAACTAGCAGAAAGAATCAACAAATGGGATCTCATCCTACTGAAAAGCTTCTGCACAGCAAAAGAAATCACTGGGACCGCTAAAAGACAACGAACAACATGGGAAAAAATCTTTATTAGCTGTTTATCAGGCAAATTGCTATTATCTACATTATATAAAGAACTTAAACAGATCAGCCTCCCCAAGTTTAAAGACCCAATTCAGAAATGGGCATCTGAAATGAACAGACATTTCTCAGAGGGAGAAGTCAAACCAGCCAAGAAGCATATGAAGAAATGTTCAACGTCACTGGTCATTTGCGAGATGCAAATGAAAACAACACTGACATTTCATCTCACTCCACAAAGAATGGCCGCGATTACAATATCAACCAACAATAAATGCTGGCATGGCTGTGGGGAGAAAGGAACCCTTCTCCACTGTT
This sequence comes from Thryonomys swinderianus, assembly GCA_004025085.1. Taxonomy (NCBI): domain Eukaryota; kingdom Metazoa; phylum Chordata; class Mammalia; order Rodentia; family Thryonomyidae; genus Thryonomys; species Thryonomys swinderianus. Next base: position 2,936 of record PVIC010045680.1, read on the forward strand.
GATTGGATTGCAGACTTCTGCAACCATTGTGGAGATCCGTGTGGAGATTTCTCAGAAAACTAGGACTAGCGGTCCCATTTGACCCTGCTATCCCCCTGCTAGGAACATTCCCAAAAGAATTTTTTAAATCACGTTGGAAAGACAGATGTACACCCTTGTTCATAGAAGCTCAGTTCGTGATAGCTCAATCTTGGAAACAACCCAAATGCCCATCAACTGGAGACTGGATAAAGAAGATGTGGGTTTTTTAAAAAATAAAATGGAGTATTACTCTGCCATAAAGAATGACAAGATCAATCCATTTAGGTGACACCTGGAGGATTTACTAATAAATGAAATCAATAGATCACAGATAGGCAAATTCCAGATCTTCTCTTTGACATGAACACCTGTAGATGCAAATGAACTCTAGAAAGTATGACAGCTTTTATAGAGTGGAGAATTTCCATAGGAAATTTGGTATGGGAATTTAATGAATGGAAGGAATAAATATGATACAGAAAGAAAATAAAAGAGTATGTATAAAGGGGGTAGGGAGATGTGGGTGGGTAGGGATATGGGTAAAAATGAGAATTAACTTGTGTCATATATTGGTACAAATTCCCCAATGTTATACGTGATTGTGAGATGTATATAAATTGTACCAATAAAGAATTCAATTAAAAAATATGGTGCTGGAAAAACTGGGTTTCAAACTGCCAAAGACTAAAGCTAGACCTATCTCTTTCACCATGCACTAAACTAATATGAAAATGGATTTGAGACCTAAATATTTAAACAGAAACACTAAACCTGCTGCAAAACAGGTTAGGTAAAACTCTTGGAAACATTGGCTTAGGGAAAGAACAAAATCTCTACACCATGAGAACCAGCAGAAATAATCAATAATTGGGATCTCATCTTACTAAAAAGCTTCTGCACAGCAAGAAAAACCACCAACAGAATGAAAAGACAACCTACAATATGGGAAACAATTTTTACTAGCTATTTCTTAGACACAGGGCTACTGTTTAGTGTAAAGAACTTAAAAATCAGCTCCCCTTGGGCTGGAGATTTAGTTCAGTGTTTCTGGTGCCTGCCTCACAAGCACAAGGTCCTGAGTTCTATCCCCGGTAACCACATACAATGCTGGGTTTGGAGACTCACGTCCACCAGCAATCAATACCACATACCACAGTGCCAGACGTGGTGGCTCACGCCTGTAATCCCAGCACTCAGGAGGCAGAGACAGGAGGATTGCTGAGTTTGAGGCTTGCCTTGGCTACTCAGTGAGCTCAGGGCCAGCCTGAATTACAAAGCCAGACCCTGTCTCAAAAAATAAAAAATTAGGATTAGAGGTCCCATTTGATCGTGCTATTCCCCCTCTAGTTATGTATACAAAAGCATTAAAAGATTCATATTGCAGTGACATATGAGTACCCATATTCATAGCAGCTCAGTTTGTGATAGCTAAATCTTGGAAACAACGCAATTGCCCATCAAATGGAGATTGGATAAAAAAAGATGTGATTTAAAAAAAAAATGGAGTGTTGCTGGGTATGGTGGCTCATGCCTGTAAACCCAGCACTGGGGAGGCAGAGGTAGGAGAATTGGTGAGTTCGAGGCTTGCTTGGGGTATATAGTGAGCTCAGGGCCAGCCTGAACTACAAAGACCCTGTCTCAAAAAAAAGGAGTACTATTTTGCAATAGAAAGTGATAAACTTGAGTCATTCATACTCAAATGGATGTACCTTGAAGACATATTAATAAGTGAAATAAATAGGTCACAGATTTGTAAATACCGTATCTTTCCTTTGGCATGAGAAGCTGAAGATATAAATGAGTTTTGAAATGTATGATAGGTACTGTAAAACAGAAACTATTCAAATGGAAAAGGGGGGTAAGGATAAGAAGGATAAGCAAAAGTATGATGATAGAAAAAGGAAGCAAACCTTATGGATATGGAGGCAAGAAGGTTTCAGGCTAGGCAGGGTAATGGGAAAAAATGAGAATTAAGTCATGCCTTATAGTGGTACAAATTCTCATTGATGAGTGTGCTCATGATTTGTATATAGAATGTACCAATAAAATCAATTAAAATGTGTTTAGAAGAGTAAACATTTTAATATACATATTTTTTCCCTCCAGAACACGTCTATTTGGCTTTTGAATGAAATGGTTCTCCCAGCATCTTTCTTTTTTTATTGAATTCTTTATTGGTACAATTTATATACATCTCACAATCACACATAACATTGGGGAATTTGTACCAGTATATAACACAAGTTAATTCTCATTTTTACCTATATCCCTACCCACCCACACCTCCTCAACCCCTTTATACATACTCTCATTTTTTTCTGAATCATATTTATTCCTTCCCCTCATTACATCCCCACAACAAATTTCCTATGGAAATGTCCTATTCTATAAAAACTGTCATACTTTCTAGAGCTCATTTTCATCTACAGGTGTTCATATCAAAGAGAAGATCTGGTATTTGCCTATCTGTGATCTATTGATTTGACTTATTAGTATATCCTCAGGTGTCTCCATTTGCACATAAATGATTCAATCTTGTCATTCTTTATGGCAGAATAATACTCCATTTTATTAAAAAAAAATCTTTATCCAGTCTCCAGTTGATGGGCATTTGGGTTGTTTCCAAGATTGAGCTATCACGAACTGAGCTGCTATGAACAAGGGTGTACATCTGTCTTTCCAATATGATTTTTAAAATTCTTTTGGGTATATTCCTAGCAGGGAAATAGCAGGGTCAAATGGGACCCCTAGTCCTAGTTTTCTGAGAAATCTCCACACGGATCTCCACAATGGTTGCAGAAGTCTGCGATCCCACCAAGAGTGGAGCAGGGTTCCTTTCTCCCCACAGCCATGCCAGCATTTATTGTTGGTTGATTTGGTGATAGTGGCCATTCTTTGAGGAGTGAGATGAAATGTCAGTGTTGTTTTCATTTGCATTTCGCGAATGACCAGTGATGTTGAACATTTCTTCATATGCTTCTTGGATGCTTTGACTTCTGCCTCTGAGAAGTATCTGTTCATTTCAGATGCCCATTTTTGAACTGGGTCCCAGCATCTTAAAAAAAGGATTAGTGTCAAGAACGACAAGATCGATCCATTTAGGTGCAAATGGAGTCACCTGCAGGATATACTAATAAGTGAAATCAATAGATCACAGATAGGCAAATTCCATATCTTCTCTTTGACATGAACACCTGTAGATGCAAATGAGCTCTAGAAAGTATGACAGCTTTTATAGAGTGGGAAATTTCTAGAGGAAATTTAGTGTGGGAATGTAATGAGGGGAAGGAATAAATATGATACAGAAAGAAAATAAAAGAGTATGTATAAAGGGGGTGGGGAGATGTGGGTGGGTAGGGATATGGGTAAAAATGAGAATTAACTTGTTTCATATACTGGTACAAATTCCCCAATGTTATACGTGATTGTAAGACATATATGAATTGTACCAATAAATAATTCAATTTTAAAAAAGGATTAGTGTCAACCTAAAACCTTTAGTGAAAGGAAAAGGAAAACAAGCATTGAGACGATGTACATTATCAAATTCCACCTCCACAAGGCAGGTCAAAGAGCACCTTGCTTCAGAAACAATGTCAGGGTAGTTCTGGGAGAGCAGGAGGAAAAGGGACAAAACCATGTTATAAAAATATCAACTGAAATAAATTTGACTTAGAATAAAGACTAAGGAGAGCATGAGACTCAAGATTTTGTAAACTGTGTCATCTTTTCCTTTGTTGTTCCTCTCCATAGCCAGGCATAATTTTTAATAGACAATGTAGTAAGAATATGGTTTCTCCTGGTTTTATTAAATAAATGATTTATTAAAAATAAAGGAGGTTTAAAGGGATATAAAATATATTTTAAGGTCAGTCATATAAAATTTACTAACATTTTCTTTTGTGTCTTCAGGGAGTAGAAATAGGGCCTCTGTTTAGCTGTTATACAGTAGATATTTAATAAATTTAAAAAAACACTTATCAACACAGCTGTCCAAATATGGAACTGCCTAGAGGTATTTTGGAGAGCTTGGGTGGTTATATGATAAAAATAATTTTACAAGGTATGGATGGAACTTGAATCAGGCCCAAAGGGGCTTCCCCTGAGTTACAGAAGCACAAAGAGACACAGGTATATCTAAAACATAAAATTCAAAATACTTTGATGCTTCCTTTTTGTTAGATGTGTTCAGCTTCCATTCGTTTTCCTCTGGCTTTTCCCCCAGAGGCTGGGATTTTTCAGAGTTCAGGGAAGAATATCTTTAGGCTCTATTGGTCTCTGAAGTTAGTGAAATGTTTGATGTAGATTTTATATAAAGTAAATCATTACATGTACTCAGTTTAAGAAAATGTCTCCCCACTAGGGCATATGGCTACTTAGTATAGCACTAAAAACTGCATTACTGGCAATTCCTATTCTAAGAAGCAAAAATAACTCTTCTTAATTCAGTGACAGTAGTAAACCCCAAACCAAATAATAATAATAAAACTCCAGTAGTGACAAAATTGTGATATATAAAAAATGAATAAATTATTTAAAGTATTTGTATGCCAAGAACTGTGAAAAATACCAAACTCCTCTCTCTGATGCCATGAAACTAAAGACTATTATAACAATGGAAAAATAAAGGTCACATAGAATAAGAATCCTGTTTGCCACACTGAGGCTATATTATCAGAATCAGCGTTCAAGAGAAAATCTGAGTAAATTCACCTTGTCCTTATTTACTGTAAAGCAGATTACTACCTTACCCTCCATGCTCCACTCAAGAAATTAATGTAGAAATATCCACTTGTGTCTATGAAAAATACATTGTGCCTTAAATATGTGAGCAGTTTATTCTTTTTCTATAGCAGAACAGGATTATGGAGGAAGTCTCCAAATAATGATATTTGGAATTCTGAGTTGGAACTCCAGCGCTGAAAAAACGTCTCTTGACCAAATATGACATTCTCTATTCAATTCAAGGCAGAGTCTGGAGCCAACAACAGTATTGAAATCCCCAGTTCATCTGTGGTAAGTTACATAAAAACTCTTGACAAATACCAGATGCTAATACAATGTTTTATAAAGGGAAACACCTTTTCCTAAAGATGTTTATAGGAAAGAACCAATGTTTTAACTATTTCTAAAACCCAGATTTAAATTTTAACCATAACACATGTTCATGATAGAGAACTTGGAAACAAAATAAATATATAAAGGAAATATTTTTCTTAAGAAAATCGCACTATTTCATGCTTCAGATACAACTAATATTATTTTCATACACTTTTCTTCTAGTGGTTTATGCATGTGGTTTTTAAAATATTTTTAGTAACGGTGCATATATGATTATTAAACAACTTTACAATATGATAATTTTTCATGATACTTATGTATATACATATATGTATACATATATATCTGACTTACATTGGGTCTCTGATGAGTTAGATTAGTCACTTGGTCGGGGTTTTTTTTGTAATTATTTGTCAGCCCAACAAATTTCTATTGAACACACACACTTGATGTTTCTTTTTATCTAATCAAAGGCCCTCTGTTCTTTTCTGATCTTTTATTTACAATAAATCTACTCTGAATTGTAGTATGGTACAATCAGCCATCCAGAATGGTTAGTTTAATTTGACCCAGAAACTCTTTTTAGTTTCTGAAATTACATATTTCATCATTTATCCTTTTAGATTTAGTATATGCTCAAATCTTAGATTACTGGTTGAATATTATACTTGACATGGAAGGGTTCATTTTGAAATGGCAAATCCAAGTATCTTACTGCTTGCCTAGCTATTATGTAGTCAGGACTTCATTTTTAGCATTTGATCTCTTTTCTGTCTTCTAGATCTATGTTTTCTACGAATTTAACAAAAAAACAAAAATGACAACCTGCACCACTATTATTACTCAAGCATAAGATGTGTTACTTAAACTTGGTGTGATTTTGTTGTATCTCATATATCCTAAACCCCAAAGTAGAAACTTCTCCTGTTTGTTTTGGCCTTGACAGACCAGGTAATCCTTAAGTTACCTCTAGCTGTACCACTCTTCCACTGTAGTCACACAGCATATCAGAATTCTGGTGGTAAAAAGCTCAATTCCTGGTATCTGATACTGAATGGACCTATAAATCTATAAATCCCAGGTTTTCTTTTCTGACCTGCTCTCTAGATCCTATAAAACTAGCAGACTTTCCTATCCATTTATGTATGGGCTAGGACACAAAAAGAGGATTACTTTTTGACCTGTTTGTACATGGAAGGTTTGATTATTCTATTTTCATATTTCAGGGAGTCAGACAGCTATTATAATAACCATTAGTGTTACCAGTGAGCCTGGGAAGTGAGGAGTTGAAATTGCCAGAGAGCCCTGAATTTAGAAAGAAGATGTATCCTTGCTACTTGTCTTTTTAAAAGTCCTTTGTAGCATCTGGGCTCAGTACCAGGAACAAACATGTGATGCAAAGACTTACTCCTCTTTGGGTAAAAGAAGGATCTTTTTACCATTCTCTCACTTATAAAGGTTGATAAAGGTGTGTGAACACACTCATATGCTTATGTTATGAACCTGTGTTTCAAACCAGGGATTCTTTATTATATTGGTTACATCTGGGATCTCTTGCTAATTTTCTTTCCTTGCTCTTTTATTTATTAAGCAGTTATTAAGCTGTGTAGTGTATAACAGAGGGTCAGGCCCATCTTCTCAGCCTTCTTGGTGCAAAGATACCACATTGGCATCCAATCCTTGAAAGGACCTTGAAGAACTTCAGTTGTCTCCTGAAGTTTTACCATCAAAGTAGGTCATCTCTACTGAATTTTACCTGATGGTCCAGAATTGGCCCATTGAAGCTCTTGACTCCAGCTCTGGAGCGTGGCTGCAGGCTCTGACCCTACTTCATGGCCACTTCTGCCTCCAGATCCTGGTCTTTTTCTTGTGTGAGTGCTGGTGAATTGTTACATATCTTCCTTGTTATAGAATGAGACCTTGTTCATTTTATGCTTCTCTTCCTGAACATGGTCCAGAATCTTGAGCCAGTTTACAAATAGTGATGCACTCTCTTAGATTCATTTGTGTTGTGTATTCCTATAGACTTTCTAGGAAATTGGAATGAGTTTTGATCAACTGCAATAGGGAACTGGGTCATAATATAAAGGACTACACTGCCCAGAAATGTCTGGCTGCTTCATGAGTGTTCTTTCCAAGCTGCTGGCAGAGAGTGAAACAAGAATTCCCGAAAATCATGTCCAACAAAGACATAGAGCAGTGTTTTATAGGAGCTGTCGATAAAGGCCACAGTGCTAATGAGCAAGGCCACTGGGTTCAAATTCTCTCTGTCCTCTAAGAAGATGCAAAACCAAGCCAGAGAGACACTCAACACAGCAGTGGAAGAAAGCAGCCATCATGGCTATAGGGACAGAGAGATTTCCGCTGGACCTGGCCAGTGATGACAGTGAGAGAGAATGAAGCTGGAGAATCAGTCACTGCTAATTAGTGTTTGGCTCTTCAGAAAGATTTTTTACACATACATGGTATCTTCTTTGAGTTTCACTGCACAGATCATACTGTTTGAATTAAAAGGTAACCTCTTCCCCCACAATTGTTTCCTTAAAGAGCAAGGGAGCAGAAAAGGAGATTGTCAGAATCTAGGCTGCTGAGGCTTGCATTCCTGTCTTAGCTGGTGTATAGTCAATGGAGGATATTGGTCAAAGGTTTATAACACAGTGGCCCATGGAAATGTGTGTCAGAAGAAAGAAAGTGACCAGAAAGTTAGGAATAGTTCTGTTACTGTTGAGGTCATAGAAGACCTGGTCAAAAGAGTCAGATGAGAGCTGGGTTACCATAAGAGCTGAAGAGGTGAGAGGATGATTATGGAATCAGCAAGGGCTGATGGTAAGTACCCTACCATGTTGATCACAGGAGACATGTGATCAGTTATCTGAAGACAAAGCCAATGCCAATGACAGCCAATCCTAGGGAGTCACTATTCTGGAGAAGATTCATGAGACTTTACCTTCCCAATGAGTTGTTCTTATAATCTAGGGTGGGTGTGAGGTTCTCCAAAGTCAGAAGGAACAACATACATGTTCCTTTGCAATTTTTGAAAACAGTCCAGTTACTTCTACATGTGCGTACACCCAACTTAAATTCTTAGCACTTTCTTTCAGCAGAAAACTGCAGAGAGCTATAATTGCCCTGCCTAGCCTGGACTTTCACTCACTGGTGCTCTGCTCCTGTTCCTTCTACTCCTCTGCTCTTCCCTCTTCTTTCCACATTCCTGTAGAGAGCCACATTTTTTATTGCATACCCTACATCATGCACAATGCTTCTTTTTAACCATATATTCTATTTCATAAATTAAGCACTCAAATATAAGCCCAGGACTTTATGTGTATATTTAACTTAATTTTCCTTATCACAAATCTATAATGTAAGGAAACTAAGGCGTAGAGAGAGATTAATGAATTGCTGAAATTCAAATATGCAGTCATCAAAAAAGAAAAGAAAAGCAGAGCTTAAAGCTTTCTTCTTATTTTCTTCAATTCTTGGCCTGATTCTGTCCATCTCTCTGTTACCCCCTCAATAATATGAAAGGGACTGACATATATTCTCATTTTAGTTTACAGAGGGGTTTTCCTGTAACCCATACTCTTTGTTAATTCCCCAAGTTTCATGTTAGTTGGGTGAGTCATATTTTAGTGTTGAACTTGTTCTGTACATGAAAAAGCAAAACTTCAAACAGGCTGTTTTCCTGAGCCTCATTGCACTGGAAGTAACAGAGCTGGGTGTCCATGGCTGGTCCCTATCAGGCCACCCAACAACGCTGGTCTGTGGCTGGGGCTCAGGGACCCTACCTTACTGTTGTAGATGGCCATGGTTACACATCCAAGGGGCCATGTATTTTTTTTTCTGGAATTCTGACATTGAAGCTCAAACAGCATAACAATTTGGTAAACAGATACCTTTTGACTCCTATTCCATGAGTGGCAAGAGGCCATCAGAAAAGGAGGAACTTTCGGGGCACAATTTTATGAAAAAGTACTAACTATAGATGGTATTCAGGTTTTGTAATCGTGCAAACACAAAAATTTGAAAATAAATTTGGAGTCAAATAAATAATGCTATCCTCATAAGCCAGGACTGTGTTTGCCTGATTAAGATTTGCATGCTAGCCGGGCGTGGTGGCTCACGCCTGTAACCCCAGCACTCGGGAGGCAGAGACTGGAGGATTGCTGAGTTCGAGGCTTGCCTGGGCTACATAGTGAGCTCAGGACCAGCCTGAACTACAAAGCGAGACCCTGTCTCAAAAAAAAAAAAAAAAAAAAAAAAAAAAAAAAAAAAAAAAAAAAAAAAGATTTGCATGCTAATGAAAGCAGCGTTTGAATTTAAAAAAATGGCTATCTTTTTTAAGTCTAACAGTATAATACTACTTATGAAGTATGAAAACTTGATTCTTGCAACCATTAAATTAACTAAAAGCCTGATGTAACCAGCTGTGCCTGTAATCCCAACACTTTGAGAGCTGAAGGAGGATCGCAAATTCAAGCTCAGCTTCAGTAAGTTAATAACATAAGAGGAAATAATCTTACCTTTTTTAAAATACAAGAGGGCTGGGAATGTAGCTCAGTGTGAAGGCCCTGGGTCCACCCCCAGTACTGCTGAAAGGGGCCACTGTGGAGCTCATAGAATGTCGCCTCCCTCCTTGTGTGGTGCATCCCTGCAGAGGGACTTGGAACATCTCTGTATGGGGAGGGGAAGTCATAAGGGTCTTTCTGTGCATCCTGATGTGATGCTGCCTCTTATCATTAGTGCTGATGTCCAAGTTGCTGTCTTGGACTTAACTCTGTCCTTCCTACATGTTTTCCACAATGATGGATAATATCTTGAGGTGCTGGAGTTAGCACGACAGGCTGGGAGTGTTGTGTGCTGATGCAGCTTTTGTTCACCACGATGTCTGCTTTGATCATGCTCCTGGCATGGCAGGGGGCTCTGACGGTGCCCTGCACTGCTGGGCATGAGGGGCTGCTAGGAAAGTCACCCATCAACATCAGAGCCTTCCAGGCCCGTCAGCCAGTTCACTACTCTGTCCTCTCTCTGCTTCTCTGCCCACTCCACGTATCCCGAGTCCTGTGGGAAAGTTTCTAAACCTTCTGCTACATTGAAGATACTGTCTCTTTTTGCTGGCTTATCATCTCAAGAGAAAAACATAACAAAACAACAAAATAAAGAAAATCCCAAATTAAAATACAAAAAACTAAACTATTTTCCTCTCCCTTGAATCCACTTCAAGACTCCTCAATTCTTTCATTTCCCCTAGTACAAGACCTGCTACAAAGAAAGTAATCATTTTAACCTGTTGTCTGCTATGTTTTGCTTTATTGTGTTTTGTAGATAAGCCACAGTGCAATCCCACATAAAGACACAAGAGAGCATTAGTGTATCATTTTAAGATACATTTTTGCTCAACACATTTTTCAAACCTTGACTGTTTCTCATGGTTTGGATTTCTTATATTACTCAGAAAAATATAAAATGAAGCTGGAGGCATATCAAACATAATCTAAGTCAATTTACCAAGCTGAGAATCCTAGATCACAAGATGTGAAAATAACACTCTTTAAAATATAGTAGAAGCTTTGGAAGTTATTATATTAAGAAGACTGGATTATATACTTCTTTTTTTTTTTTGAGACAGGATCTCATTATGCAGTTCAGGCTAAACACACTCTAAGCCCGGGAACTTGAATTCATGATCCTTTTGCTTCGGGTTACTAAATCCGGGGATGACAGCATGTACTGCCATACCTAGCTATCATTTTCTGTTCACAGACAGGGCTTTGCTAAGTTGTCCAAGCTAGCATTTAACTTTTACTTCTACTTCTTCTATTTTAAGTTCTTATGTAGCTGGATTTAACTAACTTAATTTGTACTGAAGATAATTTTCCATTTGATAATAACTAATTTTCCATTTGATTCATTATTATATTGTCAATCAAGACCCATTGGGACAAATTGTACATCAATACTTAATGAGAAATTAGTTGTGATAAAACTCCCAAAAATGATATTCAAGAAGGTTTATCCATTTGAAAATAGTTTCTATTTATTGAAGCCTTGAGTACTTCCTTGAATTAAGTCGCAGGTTAGAGAAGCTGCTGAGAGCACTCAGGAAGCAGAAGCAGGAGTATTGCTGAGTTCGAAGCTTGCCTGGGCTACACAGTGAGCTCAGGGCCAGCCTGAAGGACAAAGTGAGACCCTGTCTCAAAAAAAAAAAAAAAGGCTGCTGAGGTCAAGTCATGAAAGAATCAGAAAAGGTAATGCAAATGTCCTAATTCACCTTCTCATCTGCTATAAGTGCCTCTTCTACAGAAAATCTGAAGTGATCACATTTCCAGAACCTTGAATTCTATTCTAAATCCAAATGTATCCTTGCTTTGTTGCAATAGCTCCAGGAACATCTGAGCAACAATTTAGGTGATCCTGTTTCACTTCATCTCCAGGCCAAAGTCTCAGTTCATTAACTGTCTCTCATGTGACCCTGTGAAATACTGGACACC
>PVIC010045681.1:0-14528 GCA_004025085.1 Thryonomys swinderianus
TATTTCTGTGCTCTTCTGTCGTGTAAACGTGCCTGCAGACTCCAAAGAGAATATCTTGACCCCAGTGAACTTCCTGGTTTCTCCTTTCTGCCCTTAGCGCCGCGGCAGAGGCCGATGCCATCAAGCCCTTGATCAGCACGCTGTCCAGCAAACGCGATGGCGCCGTGGCCAATGCGGCCACCGTACTCATGAACATGGCGGCACAGGAGCCTCTGCGCACCACCATGCAGAGTCACGACGTGGTGCAAGCCCTCATCGGCCCGCTGGGCTCCACCAACGCTCTGGTGCAGAGCAAGGCCGCCCTGGCCGTGGCCGCCACCGCCTGCGACGTGGAGGCTCGTGCCGAGGTGAGTGTCCGGCAGGCCGGCAGCTGCTCCCACCTGCTGCTGGATAATTCTGGACGTTTTCGAGCATTGAAACTCAAGTGCTATTTAATTCCGTCAGAATCGTGGCGGGACTTCAGAAAATGGGCTGAGGGGTTTTCTAAGTGAAGATGGCGAGTGTACCCTGGCAACTCGTGAGTTCTGTTCCAGGCATTTCTATTTCCTAAGAGAACCTATAGGAATTATAATATCTAACTGGAAAGTAGCTAGTGGTCCCAGTTTTATAGATCAGTAATGGAGCATTCGTAAAGTGGGGTCACATGGCAGTGAATATGAATGAACTGCAGCTCCAGGAAGCAGGGGTGAATTTCACAAGCGTTATGCTGAGTTAAAACAGTATATAACAACATGTACTTGTGGGTCCATCTTTGTAAATTAAAACATATGCAAATCCAAGCGATGTGTCTTTAGGCGTACGTAAGTAGAAGGTAAAACTAAGGAAGAGCAAGGTATTGATACAAACTCATCCTGAACTCAAAGAAGTGGCTACCTGAGGATAGTAAGAGTGGGTGGGGCTGGGAGGACACAAACATGCAGGGTCATAAACTCAGTTTCTTAAGCTAGGCCGAAGACAAACAGGTGTGTCTTACTAGAATTCTTTATACTGTGTACTTTTGTGCTTCTCCTATATTTTTTATTCTTAGAATGGAGAGTTGGATTCTTGGAAAATTGATCCCATAAAAAATCTTTGTAGTGCTTATAATGCTTCTGTTAAGCCTTCATGACTATTTTGTATAAATGTACAAACACCTTTTTTTTCTTGCTTTTCTCACATTTACTTGTTACTATCACCTGAGTTCAAACAGTGTAGGATTTTGTTCTTCTGTCCCAGCCAAAGTAACAAAACTTTACATTTTTTGAGCACCTACCGTGTTCTGGGCACTGTATGTGCATGAATGTCTCACTTGAAATAAGTATACTTAGCATTCTTATTTTACAGGTAAGGAAAAAGAGGTCTAGAGACATATATGTTTAAGGTACAGTTGGTCAGTGACAGATCAAGGACATGGAAACGATCTAATTCCAGAGCCTGAGCTTCATGTTATATAGTCTATTCAGAAAACTACCTGATCTCTTTTTTTTTTCTTGGATACTTCTCTACCCTTTCCTTGTTCCCATCAGCTCAGTTCATTTATACTTGCCCAGGCAGGAAGTAAGAGAGCCACCAGGCCTTTGCTAACTATTATGTGTCAGGTATTACGCTAGGTATCAGGACAGAGGGATAATAAAAGTGTCATGGTCGCATCCCCATGGGTCTGTCTAGTTCCTGGAATGGTACAGAGGATTCTGCTTATACTCTCCATACTGCCTCTGGATTGATGTTTCAGAAGTGTGACCCTCATCACACTGATGCAAGTCCCCAGTGACTCGCCATTGCCTGGAGGTAAGAGGCTACTTGTGCCATGTGTGAGGCCCTGATTGATCTGTGCCTGCCTCCTTGAACGGCCTGAGCTCTTGTTCTGTGTGGAGGGAGCTTCACAACACTGCACTCAGTAGTTCACTCGGAATGTGCCATCCTCCCATTTATACCTCCTCAGTTTCTCTGGATGGAAACCCATTCCACCTTTTATCCATCATAAATTTCTTTGTCTTTCAAAAGCCAGCTCAGGAGCTGGAGATGTAGCTCAGTAGAACAGCACTTGCCTAGTTTGCATGAACCACTGGGCTTGGTCCCCAAAATGACCGATTTTTTTTTTTTTTTTGAGACAGGGTCTCACTTTGCAGTTCAGGCTGGCTCTGAGCTCACTGTATAGCCCGGGCAAACCTCAAACTCAGCAATCCTCCTGCCTCTGCCTCCTAAGTGCTGGGTTTACATGTGTGAGCCACCATGCTGGGCACTGTGGTATGTGGTACTGACTGCTGGTAGGCGTAAGTCACCACACCCCATATTGTTGTATGTGGTTACCAGGGATTGAACCAGGGACCTTGGGCTTGCTAGGCAGGCACTGGAACCACTGAGCTAAATCTCTGGCTCTCCAAATGACCAAATTTTTAAAGATCCCCACCTACTCAGCTGTCCTGTGTCCCAAGAGGGCATCTTCCTCTGCTTCCCACTTATAACCTGTAATTACTCCCTTGGCTTTCTTCTTTTTGTATTTTACTATTCTTGTATTAAGAACAAAAAAGCTCCTTAAAACTTTAGGGAAAGGAACTGAGAGTTTCTTTTCTATGTCCACATCTTTAATAAACACATGGTACCTAGTACACACTTGATTCTTGTTAAATCAACAAAGGAATAAATGGAGGAATTAATGAACTAACTAGATCTTTACCAAAGAGAACACATGGAATTAGATTACTATCTTGTACTGCATGCAGAAATAAAGATTTTCCCCACTTGAACTGGCTGGGCATGGGGTACCAAGTGTACTTTCCTGAGCTGTCCAGATTATGTAATGCTAATGTGCGAGCCTGGCCAGAGTCCCTGGGGTGACATGCATCACTGCATGTGGGACACAGTCTGCAGGACTCTTGACTTTGTGCATTATCTTGGACACTAGTATTCGGTAGAATATTTGTTATCATCCTGCTCAGGTAATGCCATCTTCCATTTCAGGTATGAAACACGTCCTGTCAGATGTTTTTCTGATTGGAGTAATTTGTACATGAATAATTTCTTTTCATAATATAATTAGTATAGTACCATCAAGTTCTTGTTCTTTTTCTTCTCTAGTCCTTGAAGAAACAAAACAACACTGTGTGATTAGCCAAAAGTGGGTCTTTTTCTAGAGACCTGCTTTAGTGTTGTTCTGAGCACCCTGCTGACCAGGTGGCTGTGTCTGGAGGTGTAGGTGGTTCTTGTTGCTCGATTTCTCCTTCTCTGGCTGCTGCAGGGTTGTATTAGTTCCCTATTGCTGCTGTAATGAAACACTATCTCTTGGTGCCTTAAAGCAATAAAAATCTATTAACTCACATTTGGGAGATCGGAAATAAAAAGGGGGGGCTTGAGATCTAAAATCAGAGTGTGAACAGGGCTGTGTTCTACCACTTTAGAAAGAACCTACTTCCTTGTTTTTACAGCTCCTAAAAGCCACCTGCAGTCTTGAATTCAAGGCCCCATCCTCCATCTTCAGAGCATTTCACTCCACTATCTGCTTCCTTCACATCTGCTTCTTGGCTTCTGGCACTGCCGTCTCACTTCCATTAGGGTCATTGTGGTTAAACCTAGGCCACTGGATAATCACAAAGAATCTCCTCATCTCAAAATCCTTAATTTAACTTCATGTGAAAATTATCCCTCATGGGCAAAGAAATCTCTTTGGGGGGTTTTATTTAGTCCCCCTCAAAGCACAGTAAATCAGATAGTGCATCACCCATGCTGGCAATGAGAAAAGGGCTCCTTCCTGGGCCCAGCCCCAGTTCCTGTCCCTGTGAACTCCTGATCAGTTCCCACTGTGACTTTACTGGCGCCTCTGGTCCTAGAAAAGTTGGCCTTTATCTTTCAAAGTGTGCACCAGATTTTTTTTCCCTGAACTTAATAAATCTAAATATAGACATTCTAAAAGATTTTCCCTTATTATGGACTTTCTCATCTAGTAATAATAATAATAATAATAATGTAATAATAATCTAACAATGAGATAGTTTTAAGCATAAATGTTCCTGCCCTATACTCTTAATGTATAAAATTCTGTGTCCCTTTCCAGTTAAGAAACCAAGGTGGGCTGGAGCCCCTGGTGGAGCTCCTGCATTCTAAGAATGACAAAGTCCGAAGGCACGCAAGCCAGGCTGTGATGGTCTGTGCCAGCGATGAGCCAACGGCCAGTGAGCTGTGTAGGCTCGGGTGAGTGGATGGGGCCCTGGCTCAGACGAAGGGCAGAAGGTGGAGAAGCACTTCTCAGAGCCGACACTGTATCTTTAAGGAGCACAGTGCTCAGAAGCCCTACCAGTCCACAGCATAGACCTTCACTCTTAGGGGAGCACCCAGAGTCAGGGGCATCCTTCGCTCACTGAATGCCCTGGTTCTTTACACTCATCTTCCATATTTCCTTTTCCATTTTTTCATCTTAATAAATGTTCCCTTTTGACTTTTCTCTGCCATTGTCAAGCACAGTCCTATTTATTTCTTCACTTTGACATGAAAACAAGCAAGTCATGCCTGTCATCTGTATTTTTCCCCCTTACCCACCCATACCCTTCTTATCAGGATCCTATATGTAACCTGTTTTCCTCAATTTGCTTTCCTTACAAACAGCAAATGAGCCGGGCATGGTGGCTCACGCCTGTAATCCCAGCACCGGGAGGCAGAGACAGGAGGATTGCTGAGTTCGAGGCTTGCCTGGGCTACATAGTGAGCTCAGAGCCAGCCCAAACTACAAAGTGAGACCCTGTCTCAAAAACAAAACAAAACAAGAAAAAACAAACAGCAAATGAGTTTGGTTACCTTTACCATAATACCAAGTAGGCTTTGCTTTTTCTGATCTATATGCAAGTTTACATATATATGTGTGTTTGTGTGTGTGTATGTGTGTGTGTGTGTGTGTATGGATGTGTGTATAAATCCTAGTTAGCCCAAAAAGTTAGGGTCCAGTCCAATACAATAAATTTTTCTAAGAGTGTCTGCTTTAGCTTTCTATTGCTATAACAAATTTCAAATACAATAACAAATAACTGAGATAAGTCAGCTGACAAACCAAAATCTCTGAAAGATTTATTTGGCTCATAGTTTTGGAGGTTTCATTCCATGGTCAGTCAACCCCATTGCTTTCCAGTCGTAGACCAAGTGGCAAAGGAAATTGTTCATCTCCTATGAGTCAGGAAGCACCGAGACAAGAAAGGAAAGGGTCTCAATATCCCTGCAAGCATTAGTCCCCAGTGAAATATTTTTACCCCCTAGACCCACTCTTAAAGAGACTCTGCCACTGTTGAACAGTACCAGAGACTGGAAGCCAGTCCTTGGACACATGGCCTTTGGAGGCTCCTTTCCAAACCACAGCAGTTTCCTTCACAGCTGTCTGAATATGAATTACTACGAGGCATATGTGTTTTCGCCAAGGGCTGATTGGTCTTCATAATTCTATTAGTATTACTTTACCTGGCAGGGTAGGGGAGGTGTTAGGCTTTCCATGTCAGTTCTTTTCTTCACTAAGGGTCTTAAGTTTATAAATGGGAACTCAATGTTTGATTGCTTGTAGAAAACAAATAAGGCTTTTTGCTTTTATTGACAGGGCTTTGGATATCCTTGAAGAAATTAATCTATCAGTAAGTCGAAAAAATAAATTCAGTGAGACAGCTTATAACAAATTGCTCAACAACAATCTTTCCCTGAAATACAGCCAGACTGGCTATTTGTCATCAAGTAACATAATTAGTGATGGATTCTATGACTATGGTCGGGTAAGTGGTTGAACCTATTTGTATTTTAGTCTGCATGATAATTTTCCCTTTAATCATGATGCCATTATATTGCCATTTTACAAATATCAAACAATTTATATCTGTAGAGACAAGAATTTGAAAATCAGCACTTTATCCTTAACTTTATCTTATAAAAATTACATTTTATAGTTTTAACTAGAATCTGTTTATATATAGTTAAAACATTCGCTAATGCCAGTCCCTAGTTCAAATAAGTTATGAAAGGATCATTTTAAATCTGGAGCAATTTTAACTTCAACATTATTTTGTAAACAGTAAAATTACTTCCCAGGCTTAGTGTTAGTGATTTTTTTTATTAAATAGGATCTGATTGAAATTAACCAAGTTCTAATACTAGATTTTAAAGTTTAAGGAGAAAAATATTACTTTATTTAACTGCTTTTATATATATATATATATTTTTTTTTTTGGAGACAGGGTCTCACTTTGTAGTTCAGGCTAGCCCTGAGCTCACTCTATAGCCCAGGCAGGCCTTGAACTTAGCAATCCTCCTGCTTCTGCCTCCCAAGTGCTGGGATTACAAATGTGAGCTACCACGCCCAGCATTTATAATTATTATTTTAATGTATAATGTAATTTGTGTTATTGTTGAGAGAAACAGGAAGAAAAGAATTAAAATCTTAAAGACTGATATGACTGCTTATGTACACATTTTCTATTTCTTTTGGTTTCTGAAAGCAATCAAGGTCATGCAAAAACTTCAAAACCTCACAAATCCTGTTTTAGGAATAATTGGGAAACTGGTATGATTTTGAGACTTCAGAAAATTTTAGAGATTGCCCAAAACCCCTAAAATTAGGTAGAAACTGGAGGAGGAAAAAGGAGAAGAAAAATAGTCAAAACAGGAGTAGTAGTGGCAGATCTCTGAAGTACCATCTGATACGAACTTTCTGAGGCAAAAGAACTCAAAGGAAAACAAGCTGGATGCTTTGTTTGCCAAGCAGGTGTGAAACTCAGGACTGGGCTGGACCAGGCTGAAGAAGCCCTGTTGGATCAATTTGGCTGAAAGGAACAGAGTAGATAAAGCCACGAATGGGTCAGGTAGGCAGGCTGTACTTATAGGAAGGAGAGTACCCCTGGAGCAGAGAATTGGAATGATGAGAAGCCCCTCACCTCAAACCTGACTTCCTGGCCTGCCAAAATTGGACCCCGTAGCACTCTACAATACACCCAGGAGCTGGCGAGAAACTCACCATGAAAGCTATCTCACTCACTATGAATAATTTTAAAAGAATGAATGCATCAGTATAAAGAACAGCAAACATTGTAGAATGCAAGATGTGGGGTATAGAGGATTATAGATGGCAGAGGCGGGCTAGGGGCCAGTGTCGGGCTTGATGTTTGTCATAAAGCTGGAGGTCAGGGGGCCTCAGGGCGAGGTAACATCTTAGCAGAGACTTGTGGAAGTGACAACCATGAAGACTTCTAGAAGAGTTCCCTAGAAAAAACCGGAAGGAGTGCATACGCTTGGCCATGTCTGAAGAACGGGAAGGCCAGCATAGCTGGAGCTGACGAAAGGGGTGAGGCTGAACCAGAGAGGCAGGCAGGCCAATCATGTGAGTCCTGACCACCCTTGGAAGAAGAATGAAATAGGAAACTGGGAAAGTCTGAGCAGAAGACTGATGGGATCCTATTTTAAAAGGATTATTTCTTGTTTTTCTAAAAAAAAGATCATTCAAGGTATTTTGCATGAAAAAGGAACTATCACTTAACTGGAAAGAGATCTCAGAAGTCATCCAGTCTAGTCCCCTTCTGCCAGGTGGGTAAAGATGCCAGGATGTTACCTGTCCGATTTATTTTTATTCATCACTACAGCACTTTTAATAATCAGGCTCAATACTTCTATAGATGGGAAGTCCTCCGTAAGCAGTATAGACAGATTTGCAAAGTCATGATCATGGTTTTCAGGAACACAGGTAATCACTGTGGTGTGAAACAGGTGAGGTTAAAGCAGGAGAGGTTATGGGGAACTGGAGAGATGGATTCCACTGAAAAGGTAGAATGTTCACAAGCTTCACATTCCTAGTTCTAATTTTATATATGTACATTGTGTGTCAGTGACTGAATTAGACTCCTCAAATGCTCAAGAACATATTCAGTCAGAATTCATTTCTAACAGTATGACTCATGCAGAAGCTACTTTTCAGTCCTTAAAATTTCTTACAGATAAATCCTGGCACCAAGCTTCTGCCATTGAAGGAGCTTTGCTTGCAAGAACCCAGTGATCAACGTGCCGTTCTCTTAATCAACTCTAAATCTGTTGATACGTGAGTATTTTGGAGGGTAGGAGATGCAGGGAAGTATATTTTTGGGTTCTTTTGCCTGGAGGTCAGCAGATACCTTTCTTTTCTCTTGTGAAAATAAATCACTGATACACAAACTCCTAACCTGACACAATAACTATGGAACAAATCCAGCATGCTCTCTCTTTTCCTTTGACTCTTTTACCAAAGTCTAGTGGATTTCTTACATAAGGACTCTTATCCTTGGAGTAACTCAAGTGTAGAGAAGAACAGACCAAGATCAATTATGTCTACTTGTCTGCAGAAGCATGTGCTGGAGTACAACTGCTATTCACTATTTTTCTTTGAAATAAGTTAATGATAGAGCTAAAAATTAAAGCCTTAACATCCTTGAAAATGATCATACATACCCAGAAATCCATATAGTACCTATATATTACATTTTATACAAATGATTCCTGTCCTAGTTTGTGAAAAGCTTTTTTCCTTATTTTATCCTCTTCTTTAAGCTTTTAAAATGGTATGTCACTATTTAAAGCCTACTCCAAATATGAATTTCAGCAGGAAATTTCATACTACAAAGCCAATATTGACGAGTGGATTTTAATTTGTGCATAATTTCTAATGTATAACATTTTAGTTCTCTACCTATGGAAGATAAATCATCAGACCTTAGTTATGGACGAAGTATTTCTTCTTCATCTTCCTTAAGAAGATCAAGTAAAGAAAGAGCCACGTAAGAAAGTGTTTTATCTATACTCAAACAACTCTTCCCCCTCATCTGGGAGGGAATACATGTTTTAGAGTTTTAGATTCTGGCAACTTGATTCTTAGTCTTCTTCTAGTCATATAATTGTTTTTTAAATTGCTGTAGCAAATATCTCTGGAAAAGTGACCAGGAGGTCTGGGTTTCAGCCTGTCCTGTCTGCCAGGGCCTACAGTAGTATGGAACCACAATCATATGTTGTTTAACATATGATTGGAATTGGTTGTGTTTCTTTGCAAATGACAAAACAAAACAATAGTTCTCGTTTCAGTATTGGGTTTGGATCCCCTACAGAACTGAAAGTGGGGTCATCTTTGGGACGAAATACTACGCTGAGCAAAAGTGCCACTAAAGAAAAAGGATCAAGGTAGGTGACATACCTTTGTGTTCTTCTAACTGTAAGTCACACCAAGTTTTCATGACCCAGCAGAGCTGGTGGAAAGGAGAGGTGGCCATTGTGTTTTCACAGCACTGGGGAAGGGAGCAAGCACTTGGAGCTGATTTTCAGCCCCTGAATGCCCTACTCACAAGCCCAACTCACAGGTTCAGATGGCTCAGAGGTGGAGTGTATGCAAGAGCCTGGCTTCCATCTTGTTTTTACTTCTGAACTGTGTTGGACTAGACAAGATTCCTGAGAGTAGTTAAAAGTTCCATAAAGTCACTTAAAAGTGGCCCTTGCTATCTCTAAAATTTACCCAGAGAGAATTTCTTCTGACTCTAGATGAGAATTCAGGTCACTCTGATCACTGGTAAGAACTATAAAATCCAACAGTTGCTTTAATTCAAAAACAGTGACGGCCAGCTCTGGTCAGTCTGTGAAGCCCACCAGGGGGTGGACCTCACTTTGAAGTGCAAGTTCCTGCCTTCCCCAGCTCCTGTCTCCTCTGTCACATTTGTTCCCAGAATCTGAAGGGAAGGAGACTGGACACTGTGCATATTTGCTTGAAACAATTATAATGTTCATGTTTTTATTTGTTTGAACCTCTGGGGACTGGGCCCAGGGCCTTTGCACTGAGCTACATCACCAGCCTTTTTAAATTCTGTTACAAGGCCTTTGTAAGTCTCTAGGTTATGTTTTGGTCCTGGCATATCTTAAAACTTTTCCTTTCTATTGTTTACCTGTTTTCAATACATATTTCCTCTCCTATAAGAACTTTCCTGGGTGTTTGGATTTGGACCTCCTGCCACATTCGATGGACTTTTAACTATTGTAGAAGTCAGCACTGAAAACCCACTAGTGTGGCATTGGAGGCTGTTCAGCACACACACTGAACACCTCTAAGTGACTGTGCCCTAGGGTCTCCTAAGATGGTGCCAAGGTTTGCTTGATGTTGATGTTCGGTCATCAGGCTCTGTTGCCCATAATTCTGATCACCACTTCTTAGAATAAGGGGCTCCTTGTTCTAAACTTGCTTGTTTTGCCCAGTGGCCTCTCTGAGCTTCTCTCCCACCACCTGAAAGCTCTTTGAAGAAAGATACCATATTCTTAACTCAATAATTTCTTTCATCACCAGTGGTGAGCACAGTGCTTGGTTGGCTTAGCCAAGCATTCATATCCACTCAAGAGACTAGAAATCTGAATTTGTGTGGGAAGATAGATTACTGTTTCTGACAAATCCCACACTTATAAACTATGTCCTGAGCAAATAGATCACTTTCACTTTGCCTGAGTTTCCTCATCAGCGAAACTGTAAGAAACCAGCCTGCTAGAAACATGTAACTGGAGGGGCACATGGTGATTAAAGACAACACACAGGTGATTTGGGAGGAGCCAGGGTGCTCTTGCCTCTAGTGGACAAAGAACCCTGAGCACCTCGCTCGCCTCACTTGTATTCAGCTTAAGTCTCGGAGTGAGCAGTAGGATAGTGGACAATTCATCTCTTTCTCATGATTTGCAAAGTGCACCGATAAGTATTGTTGTAGACTAGATCTCAGCTGTTGTTAACTTCTTCTCTGGAACTTTGCTGGAACATTGCCAGAGGAAGATCAGCTTGCTGTTTCCTCTTTCATGTCCACGGGGAAGGTCACCTGGGCCTGGATCCTTACATTTAATTTCCCATTTAAAATGGAAATGAAAATACTACCTCCTGGTAACATTGTTGTAAAGACTAAGTTACTACACCTGAAATGGTTGGCTAGACGCTTGGCACAGTAAACAGTTACAAGCATTAGCTATCATTGTTAGTAGCCAACTATTAGCAGTTTCAAGGAGCCAAACCCACTCAGATCTGGCAAACATAGGAAGGAAACCCCCAGAGTCAGGGGCAGATGTACAGCCAGCCAGAGTGGGATACGACCTAGGAATAAAGGTGAACTCCCTTCCCTCTTTCTCTACATATGCGTGCTGTCTTCTCGGCAATTGTTTTTATCTTCTTTACTTCCCTTTTGCTACCATCTCACCAATGCCACTACCTTTTTTTTTTTTTTTTTGAGACAGGGTCTCACTTTGTGGTTCAGACTGGCCCTGAGCTCACTGTGTAGCCCAGGCAAGCCTCCAACTCAGCAATCCTCCTGCCTCTGCCTCCAGAGTGCTGGGATGACAGGCTTGAGCCACCATGCTGGGGCGCTGTGGTATGTGGTACTGATTGCTAGTGGGCGTGAGTCACCACACCCGGTATTGCTGTATGTGGTTACCAGGGATCAAACCAGGGACCTTGTGCTTGCCAGGCAGGCCCAAACCACTGAGCTAAATCTCCGGCCTGCCACTACTTTTTTTTAATTTCCTTTGCATGGGATCAACTCTGGCCCCAGTTCCAAAACAGCTGTTGAGTACATTCAGTACAGAAGCCTAGAATCAATCTAATACCCTTGATCTTCCCAGAAAGACAGAGAAGCAATCAAAGCAGTGTAATAAAATCTGCATATCTTACTACAACTTTGTAAGACACAGGGGCCAGTGAAAACATTGACTGGCTTTGAAGCTGGGGTGTCTTTTGGTCTACTGCTATAGTGCCAGGAATGATTCAGCCTTCTGTCCCCTTGACAAGAGAGGTAAGACTCCTTTCCATGTCACCCTTGAATCCCACCTTTCCCACGGGTCCTTAGAGCTGTCAGCCCTTGATCTTTGGTTCTTCTATTGTTCTTGACTCTTCATAGTCTTATTTTTCTTATAGCTCAGTCTGGTTTTTAATTCTCTGGGTACATCCTTTGGGTTAGAAGCTACTTTATATACTTGTGAACATTAAAATGCTAGTCTTTAGGCAGCTGCGGATTGTTTTACTGGGATATTCTGCATTGTTTTCCTCTAACATTTAAAAACATATCTTTAACTCATTGGGTCCATGTTGATTTGCCCTGAAGAGAAATCCCTTTGGAGGGGCCAATTTACTCTCTCCCCACCCTTCCTAATACCTTCAGTGTTGCTACTCTCCAGGAGTCTTCCTCTGCTCCTTCTTTTACTTCTACATTTTAGCTACAACTCAGATTTATACACCAAGCTAGACCTTCTCCAAATCCAAGCCCTTCTATCCAGTTTCCTGCTTGTGTTTTCTACCCAGAATCCTTCAGGAAGCTCAAGTTCATTGTATCCCAAACTGAACTTGTTGTTCCTCAGCTCCCAAACTTCTTCCTTATCTATTCCCTGTGCTGGTTAATATCACTCCTATTCCCAAACAATCACCAGGCCATGCTAAAGTCCTTCTCCCCTGGTACTGAATGAATCTCTCAGTCCTGTTCACTCTGTGCCTTAAATGTTTCTTAAATCAATTACTTCCTGTTTTCCCTGTTACTTTCCCAGCTCAGTCCTTTTTATTATATCTCACTCATATAGCCTCCACATTATAAGGCTCCCTCCTCCCTTGCAGTAATGGGAGCAAATCCAAGGCCTGGAGCATGTTAGCGGTCTCCTACTCTCCCTGCCTTTATGCCTGACTTTCCACAAATCCATCCATGGTCATCCTGACTCTGGGCCACCACTTGATGATGAGCATCTGCTCACATTGTTACTGACCCTGCCTGTTGTGCCAGCTGCTCAGTAACAGAAATGATGAAAATGACCAGGTTTCACAAGAGAAAGCACCCCCTCCACGGGAGGTGTCCACGTATGGAGACAGGAGAGCAAGTGTCACCTACACACCTCCAGGTTGGGTAGGGAGAGATTGTGGGCTGAGGCCTGGAGAAAGGTGGCTGGAAGTTGGGCAGCACCAAAGCTTTGTGCCTGTGCAAGCCAACCTCTGCAGTTGGTGATTTTTAAAGTCAACTGAAAGGATGTAACTAAGAGCAGGTGAATCAGGTTAAGTTTATAAGCATAAGTGACTAAGAGAAAATAAAGTAGCTTAAGTTTATTGAGTAGTTGAAGTGATTTAATTCTACAGGGTGCTCAGGATTTTCTTGGTTGTAGCATTCCTCTGCCTAAAATAATGGCTTCATATCATCTTCCAAATGAAGGCTGGATCCCTCGCTACCCTCTGCACACCTGGAATTGCTTTCCTTTCCTGTTGTGGATGCCAGCTCCTCCTCTTTCTTTATTCATTTTACATTTTGCTTCCGTGAAACCTTTCTCAATCAAGTTAAAAATTTCATTCTTGCCCACTCCTTTGTGAGTTTGGAGTTTTAAATCTTCATTTTCTATCTTTACTGATGCCTTGTTGTGGTGTTTAAAAAGAATATATATTTACAGCACACAGCATGATGTTTGGATAGACATCGTGAGCTGTTCACCCAAATCAAGCTAATAAACACATCCGTTACTACACAGTTACCTTTCAGGGATTTTGCTCAGTGGGGAGAGCACCTTAAGATTCATTGCCGTACAGTAGTATTTTCGTGTCACCATGCATTTTCGTGTCATCTGCTCTCATCTATATAACTGAAACTTCTGTGTGAATTGATTCTCAGTCTTCTGTAGTACTTGCACTGACTGACTGGTGTGGGCTTAGTTATTGGTCTTTCTTACTCCACAAGTACTGCTGGATATCCAGGACCTCCCCTTTCTCATCCTTATATCCATAGGGCTTAGAACAGGAATGGTATCAGGCACATTGAGGCCAGTAAGGAAATATTTATTAAATATTCACAAATTATTGGGTGATGCTTGTTGAAAAGTCTAGACATTTGATAGCTCCTCAGTATGCCCAGAGGAATAAATACACCAGCTGAGGATATTCTTCAACCTGTCTCCACTTGTCTCTGCATGTTTTTGCAGCTCCATCTCCACTCAGATACATCCTGATGTCTCCGAACATCCCAGAAGAATGTAGCCCTCGGGGAGAGCACTCAGACTTTGCATTCATGTCCTCTTTTTCTCACATGGGTAATGGAAATGGTGGTCTCTATGTAATAGTGCAGTGAGCATGAGCAGAGTGATGTGTGCACATGTGCCCAGCCTTAGACCAGGGTTTGGGGGGGAGTGTGATTTCATCCTTTTTCCCCTTTTCTGGCCCTGGTCTGCTGGAGGATCGATGGGTCTTCATCCTGTTGTCCTGTTATCCATCATTTGAGTAACCATGCTTATCTCCATTTGGAAACTTTAGACTCCTGGGAATAGAATAAAATATTTAATCTGACAGTGGTATTGAGGATGTTTTATGTTAACTATAAGAAGGAGAAATACTGATAAAGAATTTGACATCTAGAACCACAAAGCGGCTGAATCTTTGGAAGGCCTAGAAAAGATGAGAAATAAATCAGATCAATTATGTATGAGGTGGTCTAATGTAGACAAGAGAAAGACAGCATATGGGTTTCTCTCTTTTTTCTGCTGAATGTTATTACCATCTACTGCATAAGGTAAAATCCCTGTCAATTTAGGTAAGGAAC
>PVIC010045682.1:0-14528 GCA_004025085.1 Thryonomys swinderianus
CTGGGGCCGGTTTCTAAAGTCAAGAGAGTAAGGGGAAAGTCATGTATGACAGAAGTTATATTCAAAAGTCTCAGTTGTCCCAAGTGCTACACCCATGATGCTTAGCTTGCAGCTTTCCACACTAACTCCTAGGCACACAATGGTTTAAGCAACTAGACTAAAATTAAATCTCTTTATCTTTAAACTTGGTCTGGATTCATTATGAAGATTAAATAAAGTACTTAACAGCAGCATGTTGTAGGCTACAAGCAGAGGCCCTTCTCCTTTTTTGGAGTAGCATAATCTATTAGGAAACTGTCAGTCAGTTTTCCATCACTATAGCAAAGTACCTGACAGAAAATGACCAAAAGTAGGAAAGATTTGCTGTGGCTCAGTTTCAGGGTTTCCATCTATCATCAGCTGCTCCACTGCACTAGGCCTGTAGTGAGATGAACATCATGGCAGAAAACACATGGGAGGAAGCAAAGATGCTTGTCTCATAGCTGACTGGAAGCCAAGAAAGAGTGAGTGTGAGAGAAAGGGGGCCAAAGACAAGACACCCTTCATGATCACACCCCCAGGGACTTATTCCCTCAAAGTAGCCCTGCTCCCTAAAGCTCCTACAACTTCCCTATAGCCCACTAAGCTGCAGGCCCACCAGTGGATGAATCCACTCGTGAGATCAGAGCCCTCGTGATCCATTCACCTGCCAGAGGCACTGCCTGGGAAGCTGCTGTATTGAGGACCAAGCTGTCAACACCTGAGCTTTTGAGGGACAGTGAAGATCTGTATTAGTCAGCTTTCCTACCTCTGGACAAAATACCTAATAATCACAAATTAAGGGGAAGAGATTTAATTTGACTCACAGTTCTGAGGCATTCAGTCCAGGTCATCTGGTTCCAAGGCAGAAACAGCATAGTAGAAGCACATAATAGAGGAAAACTCTTCACCTCACGGCAGCCAAAACACAGAAAGAGAAAGGAGGGGCTCAGGATGAGAAGGCCCTTAAGTCATACCGCTCAGTCACCCACACCCAGAGTAGCTTAGTGAAGGGATCCCGAGTTCCATCTCCAGCACTCACCCTCCTCCTTAAAAAAAACAAGAAAAAGAAAAAAAAATAAGTAAGATGAAAGCTATATAATGTATCATGTTGAATCACTTCTAAATAATGTAATTCTGTTTGAATTTCTTTCCTCTTTTGAAGGATCTTAGTGAATTTGGGATAGCACCTAAAGCAATTGTTACCACCGATGATTTTGCTTCCAAAACCAAAGATAGAATACGAGAAAAAGCCAGACAGTTGGCAGCTGCCACTGCCCCGATTCCCGGAGCCACTCTGCTTGATGACTTCATAGCACCAGCAAAGTGAGAACTTGATTCTGACTGTGTGATGATCGTATTGGGGATGGTTTGGTAACAAGTCAGAGCAGCCGTCTTTGACTAGATTCTAAGCACAAAGAGAGGCTCTGCTGAAGCGGTCTTGGGTCATTGTCATGTGATGTAACTCAAGGGCTCCAGGTCCTGGCTCTGCTGTGGGCTTCGCGGAGGTGGGAGCACTGTTAGAAACTGGGTGTTTTCCTCCCCGGGTCCCCCGACAGGCCTGATGGGCTCTCCTGGTCATCTCATTCTGCCCCGTCTTCCTGCCCACCTCCTTGTTCTGCTCTGGGATGCGTACCTGCTCAGACCCTTGTGGTTTCCCCAGCCACATGCATGGCTAGGTCAGTCTACCATTCCCAGTGCATCCGTTCTGAAGGCCTGGGAGGGAGGACGTCTGATGGTGTCCCCGGTCAGACT
The DNA here is from genome assembly GCA_004025085.1 of Thryonomys swinderianus. Taxonomy (NCBI): domain Eukaryota; kingdom Metazoa; phylum Chordata; class Mammalia; order Rodentia; family Thryonomyidae; genus Thryonomys; species Thryonomys swinderianus. The sequence continues at coordinate 1,774 of PVIC010045682.1, forward strand.
TCCCCTCACGTGTAGTCAGCTGAGGCAGGAATGGCAGGACCATGCCATTCTGATGTGAGTGAGGGACAAGCTCAGGCAGGACGGCCGTAGGAGTTTATGGCCTGCACTCTGACGCTGCCTGTTCTATAATGTAGTTGCCAGTGTTGTAAAAAGAAGTTCATTTTCAATGTCTTGCTATCCTAGGTTGTCTGTTGGTTTTGAATTACTAAGAAAAATGGGTTGGAAGGAGGGACAAGGAATTGGTCCTCGAACAAAGAGAAAACCACGCCGGCAAAAACCTGGTATGTCTATTGATTGTTATTAATTCAACAATGTGGTTTTTTGTTTTGTTTTTTTTTGAAACAGGGTCTTGCTTTGTAGTTCAGGCAGGCTCTGAGTTTACTATGTAGCCTAGGCAAGTTTTGAACTCAGCAATCCTCCTGCCTCTGTCTCCCAAGTGCTGGGATTACAGGCGTGAGCCACCACACCTGGCACTGTGGTATGTGGTATTGATTGGTGGTGGGCATGAGTCTCCACGCCCAGCATTTTATGTGGTTGGGGGGGATCAAACTCAGGAGTTTGTGCTTGGGAGGCAGGTGGCAGAACCACTGAGCTAACCCTCCAGCCCCAACAACATGGTTTTTAAAAAATTTTCTTCCCTGTTTTGGTTTTTTAAGACAGAGTCTTGCTATAAAGTTTAAACTGACCTTGAGCTTACCCTGTAGTTCAGGCTGACCTTGAACTCAAATTTGTGCATCTTTCTGCCACAGCCTCCCTGGTACTGGGGTTATAGGTGTGTACCACCACAGTAGCTTTGAGGCTTTTTTTTAAATTGAATTCTTTATTGGTACATTTTATATACAGTTTGAGGCTTTTTATGTGTAATGCAGTATAGCTCCCGGAAGGATTATACAGGTCTACACTCCAATCAGCAATGTGTGTGATGTTTCCTATCTTTGCCAAAACTCCCTCACAGTCTAACCTTATTACTCTCTGTCCCCTGGCACTCTGAAAGCAGCCATCTTTTCCTATGGGTTTTTCCTAGTGCTGGGGAAGCAGTGGTCACTCACTTCCTGTCTGAGTGTGCATGGGGGAGAGTTGGCGGAAAAGTCCTCTAGTGACATATTTAGTGATATACTTCTGCCCTAAAGCCAAAGCTCTATATGGCATAGATGTACGCTTCTGAAGGCCAGTGAGTTGGGTTTTATATTTTTAGTTGCTCATGGCTAACACCCTTGAAATCTGTGTTGTAGATCCCGGAGTAAAAATCTATGGCTGTGCATTACCCCCTGGAGGCTCTGAAGGATCAGAGGTAGTGCTTCCCTGAAATTTATTTCTTTGTGGTCGTGAGATTTCAGCATCAGAAAGTTTGGGAAATCAATGAGATCCCATTACTATGAGACACCCATCCCCTAAACATCCCTTGACTGTGTCATACAAAGTCAGGAACACACTTGCACCATAGATATCTGTATTCTGTTCAGTTTTATTATGGGGTCATGTAAGTGTCATGTGATTAGGTCATTTGTGACAGCATAAATGAAAGTCTGGTAATTTTTGGAATTGATCACTGCATTTTTTTTTTTTTGAGACAGGGTCTTACTTTGTAGTTCAGCCTGGCCCTGAGCTCACCACGTAGCCCAGGCAAGCCTCAAACACAGAAATCCTGCCTCTGCCTCCCGAGTACTGGGATTACAGGCAAGAGCCACCATGCCTGGCATGGTATGTAGTTACCAGGGTTTGAACTCAGGACCTTGCACTTGCAAGGCAGACACTGGAACCACTGAGCTTGGGTCCTAATCACTGCATTTTAAAGTGGTATTTTACAGGTTTATTTTTTGCTATCCAGGGACTCACTCTATCCTATTTTAAACACTGGAAATAGGATGAAGACGACGACTACTTGCCAGATAATGTGACTTTTGCACCCAAAGACATCACCCCTGTGGATTTCACCCCTAAGGATAATGTGCACGGGCTGGCGTACAAGGGCCTGGATCCTCAGCAAGCTCTGTTTGGAACCTCAGCCGAACATTTGAATCTTTTCAGCGGAGGATCTGAGGGGACCAGCAGTCTTCTTGGAGATGCTGGACTGAGTAAAGGAAGAAAATTGGGCATTTCAGGCCAGGTAAAAGAGTTTCTGCATATAAACATGGAATCTGACAAAGGAATATACTTTCTTTCTGTTTTTTTTTTTTTGTTTTGTTTTTTTTGAGACAGGGTCTCACTTTGTAGTTCAGCCTGGCCCTGAGCTCACTATGTAGCCCAGGCAGGCCTGAAACTGGGCAATCCTCCTGCCTCTGCCTCTCGAGTGCTGGGATTACAGACGTGAGCCATCAAGCCTGGCATTGTGGTATATAGTGTTGATTACTGGTGGGTGTGAGTCACCAAGCCTCGTATTGTTGTATGTAGTTACTGGGGATCAAACCAGGGACCTTGTGCTTAAAAGGCAGGTGCCAGAACTGATGAGCTAAATCTGTGACCCTGAGTATGTATACTTTTTGTATCCAATCTGCCCACTCATTTCTACTGAATAAATGAAGACAAGGGTTATGTTTCCCAGAGTGTTTTCTGAAAGAGTGTGAAGCACAGATTCTTACTTTAATTGAAGACTCCTGAAAGTGTCTGCCCATCTTTTTGGTGGGGTTTATGCATTGCCAGGTATGAGGATTGCTTTCTCACCTTTCTGGGCCAAACAGAAAACCACTATTTGTTTTGTTTGTTTTTTGGGTTTTTGTTGTTGTTGTTCTTTCTGTTTCATTTTGTTTTGAGATAACATCTCATTATGTATCCTAGCTGACCTTGCACTCAGTATGAAACCCAGCTGGCTTCACACTCACGGCCCTCCTACCTTAGCCTCCAGAGTATTGGGCTTACAGGCCCATGTACAAAACCATTGTCACCCTTTTGGTTAGTAACATTCTATTTGCAATTTGCCTCTCTGAATTCAGGTCTAAGTTTTACTGCGTTTTGAACTATCTCCTATTGCTAGATGCTCTAAGTGGAGGACACAGGGTTAATCTTTATTCAAAGACTCGCTTTTTTTACTTTTGGAAATATGGTGAGCTCTTATGGCATGCCCATCGTCCCAGATTAACTCAGAGTTCTTTGTTAAAAGCACTTAGAAAGTGATTACTTTCACTTCATTATTACCTTTTCATTCTAGTCCTTTAACAAAAACAAAGTGGTAGACACTGTCCCAGAAGGGCCAGGAGTCCTTACAGCCACCTTTGAGTAGCAGTGGTCTTCAGACCCTGGCGATCAGCACTGGCCCTGAGCCACAGTGACCCAGAGATGAACATTTTGGCCTCACTTTACATAGGCCCGTTCTGCTTGTACAGCACTGCCTGTTCTTGTGCTATGGCCTGAAGGACAGCTGCTGGCTGGAGGCATTTGTTTCTGGCCACTGTTTTCCAAGAGGCTTGAGGCCGCGTTGTTCTGGGCTCTGGTCCACTTCCTTCTTGGTGACGGAGAAAGGTTGCTGTGATGTGTTCATCATGTCCTTCAAGTAGCACAACCCTACCCGAAAATCTCTCATTGCTCAAGAGTGAAACCTTGTTCTTTGAAGGCTTTTGGTGTCGGTGCCCTGGAAGAGGAAGATGATGATATTTATGCCACAGAAACACTGTCCAAATATGACACTGTTTTGAAGGATGAGGAGCCTGGAGATGGACTCTATGGCTGGACAGCACCCAGGGAATATAAAGGTCAGAAAGGTAATTGCACAGACCTGCGTCCAAGGGCGGGAGTGAGTGTCAGGACCTCAGGGAAAAGGGGCTACAAGATCCACAGTGGGGTGTTGGCCTCCCTGGGGTGAGAAGAGAGGCCTGTGTGGATTATCAGAGAGAAGTGGCATTTATTGTGTGGACAGGTGCTGGCTGCTGGTCAGAGCCGCAGTGGGTTGGAGGGAAGCCCTCAGGGCTTGAGGAACGGCAGATGGCTAGAGTTGGTCAACTGGAACAGCAGGCCAGAGGCTCAGTCTCAGGCCCAGGACTATGTAGCAAGACCCTGACTCAAAAAAAAAAAAAAAGTGAGAAGGTAAGAGCTAAGGGAAAACAGTCTAGCCAGACAGGTTTAGCTATGATCAGATAAGGTTTGATGTAATACTGGTCAAGTTTGTCCAAAATCTGTGTTGAAGCAGTGTGTTGTAGAATATATTCATGTGAGCCGCAGCCCCCCACATAATGTCCATTTTACATTGCTAAAAGAGAAAAGGGCAAGTGTGTCTTGGTTACTTTTCTCTCCTTGCTGACACAAAATACCCAACACCTGAGGTTAAAGGACGAAAAGTTTATTTGGCTCACAGCTTGTAGAGGTCTCAGTCCATAATGAGCTGGCTCAGAGGCACCGTGGTAGAGGGGTAGCAGTTTTTGGTGGAGAAAGCAGCAAAGCAACAAGAGACCTTAACAGCATCTTTCTGCCTCTTTTATCTGATTCAGACTCCTGGGACTCGGGTGGAGCCGACCAGTCACTCACCTTTAATCCCAGCATCACACACTCAAGATTCACCCACTTCTGACAAAAGCACAAGGCTTTTGGGGACAGTTAGACCCCAACCATAATGAGGGACAAACAGAGTTTCATTTCCTTTCTTTTTTTCTGCCACTGGGGGCTGAACCCAGGGTCTTTGCACTGAGCTACATTTTGGCCCTTGAATTTTTTTTTTTTTTTTTTGCAACAGGGTCTCGCTTTGTAGTTCAGGCTGGCTCTCAGCTCACTATGTAGCCCAGGCAAGCCTCGAACTCAGCAATCCTCCTGTCTCTGTCTCCTGAGTGCTGGGATTACAGGCATGAGCCACCACGCCCAGCTAGCCCTTGAAAATTTCTAAATGTTTAAGTTAGGGTCTCAGTAAGTCCCAGGCTGTCCAGTCTGGGATTAAACTTTCAGTTGTTCTGCCTCAGTCTCTAAGATGTGCACAGCTGCAGAACATGTGTAGTAAAGGACAAACTCTGGGTAGAGTCTGCCTGGATTCAGGGCCTTACTCTCCCCATTGTCAGCTGTGACTAGACAAGCTCCTTACCTGCCATGTGCCTCAGTTTCCTTGTCTGGAAAGCGGGATGGCTTGTCTAGTCACAGCTGCACAATTTTCCTTTTTGAGACAGGGTCTCGTTTTGTAGTTCAGGCTGGCTCTGAGCTCACTATGTAGTCTAGGCAAGCCTCGAACTCAGCAGTCCTCCTGTCTCTGCCTCCCGAGTGCTGGGATTACAGGCGTGAGCCACCATGCCCGGCACTGTGCTATGTGGTATTGATGGCTGGTGGGTGTGAGTCTCCACGCCCAGCATTGTATGTGGTTTCCGGGGATCGAACTCAGGACCTTGCGCTTGCGAGGCAGGTGCTGGAACCACTGAGCTAACCCTCCGGCCCTACAATGACCTAATTATTAAACATTCTTTAGAAATTGGTAGAATGAAATTGATACTATTCAATATTTACATTAATACACCCTAATTATACTGTTATTTAGCACATGTTAACTAACTTAATAACATCAATGTATCAGTTCTATAAAGTTAATACCAACAATACCATCTATATTTAAATCTGCCTCCAGGGCTAAATCACTTTTCTTTGTCCCACAGCTTTGTCCCCACAAATGGGTTGTCTCTCCTCCCTACAAGGCCTGAGTGGTGCCTCCCAGCCCCTCTTGAATGCAGCTTTTCTTCTCTCCTACCCCCATGACCACAATTTCTATAGTTTTGACTGTAGTTTTGACTGTAGTTTTAACTGAGTGAATCTAGCTTCATTTTATCTAATCTCCATGATTGTCTTTTTTTGTTGTTGTTTTTTTTGGTAAGGCAGGGGTCATTATATAGTTTAGCCTGGTCTTGAACTCACTGTGTAGTTGAGGCTGGCCACAAACTCACAGCAATCCTCCCACCTCAGCTTCCCAAGTTCTGTGATTATAGGTGTGTGCCATCACGCCCAGCTTAGTACAGCTGGGGCAGTCTTTAATTTTTAATTATTTTTTAATTATTAATTATTTGATTTTTAATTATTTTCTTCATGATCAATAGACTGTAATGAATATTCTTTTTTAAAATTAGTCCATATTGCTATACAGGAAAACGGGCTTCATTTTGGTGTGTTAGTACACACATATAACATACTTACATCGCCTCCCCTCCCCTCCCCCTTCTCTGCCTCAGCTATTTCCTTATAATGAATATTCTTACAACTATGTTTGTATGCACATTTATGATTCCTTCAAAATTCTTCAGAATAAAATCATAGAAGTAAAATTTTTGAGTTTTAAAAGAATGTAAAATACCAAAAACGTGAATTTAAATTCTAAGTTACCCCACAGAATTGTAGGACTTGCAGTGACTAGCAGGAAGCTCCACAGAGTGGAAGGGTGAGCTGCTTCTGTGGGGAGGCTCGTCATGCGGTGGTGCTATTCGCAGCAGCAGGTGGGCTGGGCCTGCAGTGGGACCAAGCCAGCCGGAGCTCAAGTAGGTGCTGGTCCTGTAGCGGGAGCTTTTTGGTTCAGAAAACACAGCACATGTGGTAGACTGCCCCAGCTGTACTAAGCAGGAAATGCTGAGACCCACAGGCCTTTACTGACCGGGCTGTCTGTGTGGCCAGTGGATGTCTAGTCTCTCGCTCTGAGTCTGGGATGTTGGTCATTCAGTGTCCTGAGCTGTGGGCATTTTCTTTTGTTAGAATTTCATCCGTGGAAAAGACGAATGTGCCTTTTAATTTGTCCCAAGGTTAGATTACAGACTGACCTGACTGAACTGCCTTCTGTCCCCAACCTAGGTTGTTGCTGAGGAAATTGGGAGGTGGGCTGTCTCCTACGGTTCCTCACCTAGATTTAGAAATGGCCCTCATGTGCTTTCTATTTCAGCCATCCTCTTCCTTTTGATGGTTTTTCTTGTGACCTTCTACTCCATGGGATATCCCTAGGTTTAGGACCTGATGTCTTTTTCCTAAACCTAACATTGAAGAATTGTCTTTGGAGGCTGCAGCCTTGTGTCCTGGCCACTAGTCAGCCAAGGATGGCACTTGCTGGGCCACCAGTCCCTGTCCACAGAGGTGGGCAGGCTTCACACTACGCTCTGTCTTCCCCTCCTGCCACCCCTGAGTGAGAGCACCCATGACACATACTGTTTATGTTTGTGGAGATGCACAGCCTGTGCTTCTTATCTTACTCTAATTGTCTCTACTTCTGAAATTAATCAATGACATTATTTTGTAGAATCTGAAAAAGATCTTCGATATATTGGCAAAATTTTGGATGGATTTTCCTTGGCTTGTAAACCTTTATCATCTAAAAAAGTAAGAAAATTTTTTTATTGAAACAATTCTTTTTTCTGGCTTGATACAGTTATGTAATCTGAGTTGTTAGGTTAATTGAAAAGATGGGAAAGATTCGGTTTTGTGGATAGACATGTTCTGAAGCTGGCTGTGGCGGCCCAGGCCTGTAGTCCCAGCACAGGGGAGGCTGATGCAGGATTGTGATCTTGGGCCAGTGAGACCATGTCTGTAAAAGGAAGTCTGTCCTGGAAACATCAGTAGTGACTGTGTTGTGTTCAACACATTTTCTTGCTAATCCCCTTCTCTGCCCCATCCTGGTGGATACAACTGAGGACACACTCGAACGTCTAGCATTATGTTGTCTTTGTTTAGCTTTGATAGTAAAGACATTCTAACAGCAAAAAGATACATTGAGAACACTGCTAGCCATGTAGTAAGCTGCTGTCATTACCACAAATGCCGAATAACACCAAAGGAGAACATGAGTTTTGACATGTGAGGAAAGGAAGCATAGTTTAAGTGGCAGACAAACACTCATAAACTGTGCAGAGCTTGGGGGGGGTGGCTCTGGAGGAGAGCACAGGCCCTTGAGGGGCCCTGCCTCCCACCCCAGCCTCCAGAGACGCACAGGGCTGCTAAGCCGCAGGCCTAGGGAGCCAGCAGGCTGTGAGGGTGTGACACAGACTGATAGCACAGCGGGGCCAGCACTGTCTGTGAAGCAGAGAGATGAGTCCTGGGGTTCCCAGAGAGCTCCTGTGCAAGCTCCCATGGGGACAGCTTTGTGCCAGAGTGACTCAGAGGACGGCTCTGTTAGCCTGGCCTCTCACAGGTGGCTGGTGTTCTAGGGAGCTGCCCAGAACCCCAGCTGCCCAATTTAGAGGCCAAACAGAGCAGGGATTAGGCAGAGATAAATGCTTTGAATGTAGTTGGGGGTATGAAGATGAGCCATGCACACCCTCTCTCTCCTACCAGGTTTTTCTGGCTGGCTCTCTTGTCCCCTCTGTTTCTTTTTGCTTTTCTTATTTTTTTACAGTACTGGGGATTGAACTAAGGGCTATCACACTGAGTTACAGCCTCCTAGAGTTCTGCCTCAGCCTCCTAGAGTTCTGGGATTGCATGCATATGTCCCTATACCTAGTTCCTTTCTTCCCTTTCTCCCTTCTGCCGGAGATTGATCCTAGGGCCTTGCACATACTAAGCATGCAAACTACCTTCTCAACCCTCTGGGTATTTCTATATGGTACCATGAGAGCATTTTGTGGCTAATTTGGGAGTCTGTTTATTTCACAGAAGGAATAATAACTTCTGACTTCTCTGTCCTGCACTCATTAATGCTTTTAGAATAAAAAAAAAAAAACTCTTGTATTTCCCAAGTATATTTAAATTTCAGTTATCACTTCAATTACTAAAAATATTTTGGATCAAAAAGTAAGGCCTAAAGTTTAAATTTGGAACTTATATGTAAACAGAATTCTTCATTTGAAAAGTAACTAACTTAAAAGGATTATGTTTTTCAAATTTGATGATGCTTTTCTAAGCTTCCGTGACAGTGGGCCTGTTGTGCCTGGGTGGCAGCAACCTTCCTTGTCTCCATCATTCTGAACATGCATGTTCTCATCTCTGTGTAGAAGTGATGTTGGAAACTTGAGTCCCGGAACCACGTGATCCCTGGGCCCCCTCGGGGAGGGCTCCGGAGATGCAGCCAGGAAGGGTAGGGCAGTCCTACTCAGAAGCACAGGAATGGGTTTCCTTAGTTCAGTTTAACATGATCTTTTTGCAGCCCGTATTTCCCGGCTTTGTTTTGTTTTGTTAAGATTTATCCCCCACCTGAGTTGCCAAGAGACTATCGACCAGTGCATTATTTCAGACCCGTGGTTGCCGCCACCTCCGAGAACTCCCACTTGCTTCAGGTGTTATCAGAGTCCACCAGGAAGGCGGTGCCTGATCCAGCGATGCACAGCAGGCACCAGCTGGATGCTTCCAGGCGGGGGGAGTTGCTAGGAGAGAAGCCTGCCCAAGGTATGTGCCACGCAGGACATTTGGAAGCATCACGCTGAGAAAGTCCGCCTTAACAAAGGCAAAATGAAAAGTTGTACTTTTCACACTGAAGTTTTTCCTGCCAAATTGTAGGAATAATGTCATTTACTGTGAACAGCATATCAGTGGACCCTTGAATTATGAACTCAGGTCATTCCTGAGGGCTGGTTGTAACTCAGGTCGGTCAGCTGAAGGCGCAGGCTCCTCTCACAGCCGTCACAGTCTCCCTCCTGTGCACAGGCGGATCTCAGGGTCCTCAGGGAGATGCTGGCCCAGGATTTCTTAGTTAACCAGAGGAGAGGATGGTGAAATGTCCCTTCCAGAGCCCTTAAGGGTTAACTCAGTATCTGAGACCATCTGGAAGCACAAGCAGCCGGCATGTGGGTCATAACTTAAGACTTTAGTCATAAGTTAAGACTAAAATTCTGCTTATAGCCCAAGTTGTTTGTATGTCATTTCAGTCATAGTTCGAGGGTCTACTGTAATAGCGTACAAATACTTTCCTTTTTCAGACAAATCTTTCCACTTTCAGTTTGTTATCAAATTGCAGTTTTTGCCTTAAGCTCATCTATGTTTAGGCATTTGATGGTGATCTAGGAATGTGGTACTTCCGCCTTCTCTGCACAACAAGGAAAATAGACTTTTCCCTTGAGGGAAAGAAGCTGGCAGCTCCATTTCTCACAGCCTGAAAGGCCGAGTATTTGGAAAGTCTGAAGAAGGCGGAGAACATCCTGCAGGGAAATGCCCTGCAGCAGAAAGGCAGCCGAGGCACATCCCTGGGTCTCCCGAGCCTCAGCTCTGCAGCCCGCCTTCAGGAGCCTGGCGGCTTTGTCTCCCCAGTGGTGCTGGAGGCTGAATCAAGGGCTCATGAGCTCACCAGGTGCTCCGCCTTCATAAAGTCCCAGTTCATTTCCTAAACTGTAAAGTCGGCGTCTCATTATTGATTATTCTCTAGTTCACAGGGACGTGAGTATTGTGGAGAAACTAAGCAAGAGTACTCATCTCCGATTATAGCAATTAGCGATATGGAAAATGACCTACAGAGAAAGCTAAACATAAAAGCCACATGATACTTTTCATCCCTTCCTATTGCTCTCTTCATTTAGGTTCAGTGACTTCGGTATTAGAGTTTCTGTCCCAAAAAGACAGAGAGAGAATCAAAGAAATGAAGCAGGCAACCGATTTGAAAATAGCACAGCTCCACGCTAGGAGTCTGGCGCAGAACCTGTCAAGCAGCAGAGCCGGGCCCTCCTCGCCAGACCTCAGGTGCAGCCCCTGGCACATGGCCCTGGGCGGCCAGGCAGCCACCTCGAGACCCAGCCACTTCAAACCTTTTGCTAAAGATCCAGAGAAGCAAAAACGATATGAAGAGTTCTTAGTACACATGAAAAAGGGTCAGAAAGGTAGGTGGCGGCCTGGGTCTCCTTGCCTTAGCCCAGGCTCAGCAGCGTTCTCCCTTCTCTTTCTGTCCCCAGACTTAAAATTGAAACACAGTGGATCCTCACGTTATAACTGACCTGGCATACAAACAACTTGGGTTACGACCAGAATTTTAGTTTTAACTTTTTTTCTTTTTTTGAGACAGGGTCTCGCTTTGTAGTTCAGGCTGGCCCTGAGCTCACTATGGAGCCCAGGCAAGCCTCGAACTCAGCAGTCCTTCTGCCTCTGCCTCCCGAGTGCTGGGATTACAGGCGTGAGCCACCACACCTGGCACTGTGGTATATGGTATTGATTGCTGGTGGGCGTGAGTCACCATGCCCAGCATCGTATGTGGTTACCGGGGATTGAACTCAGGACCTTACCACTGAGCTAAATCTCTGGCCCCTAGTTTTAATTTTTGACCAGTCTTGAGTTACACCTCAAATACTGGCTGCTTGATGGTTCAGGAAAGGGACAGGGGATGTTGCTTAGTGGCCTTGCCACCTGCCTGGCAAGCGCAAGGTCCTGAGTTCGACACTACTCAGTACTATAAAAAAAAGTTCTGGAAGGAACATTACATCATCTTTTCCTTGTGGGATAACTGAGAAATACTGGACCAGCATCTCTCTGAGGACACTGAGATCTGCCTGTGTACAGGAGAGAGACTTAGAAGGCTCAAATTGACCGACTCGAATTACAACCAGCCCTCACACATGATTTAGGTTCATAAGTCAGGAGTCCACTGTGCCCTGTTTGGCCAGGGCTTCTGCTTTACCTACTGTAAATGATGTAGAGGTTTCGAGCCTTATGACAGCTTGTGTTCCTCTGTAGCTCAGTTGGAAGGATGCTGTCCAGGTACGAGTGGCCGTAGGCAGGGGTGAGCGCTAAGATGAATTTGCTGTTTGGAAATGATTGACTTTTAAGTGATGCCTTTCTAACACAAGGACATTATCTCCTTTTGATGCTTAACTCTCCAGTCCCAGATGATGGTCTGAAATTTGATTTAAAAGAGGCTATGAAACTAGCACACGGAGAAAAGTCAATCTGTGCTCTATGAGGTGCCCACGGTGAGGATGCAGAGAGTGACTGTGGGTGCAGAGCGGTCTGGGAGCTCACCATCCAGTTCAAGAGTTTGCTTTTCAAAAATAGATCTCTGGGGCCGGAGGGTTAGCTCAGTGGTTCCGGCGCCTGCCTCACAAGCGCAAGGTCCTGAGTTCCATCCCCGGTAACCACATATAATGCTGGGCGTGGAGACTCACGCCCACTAACAATCAACACCGCATACCACAATGCTGGGCGTGTTGGCTCACGCCTGCAATCCCAGCACCCGGGAGGCAGAGACAAGAGGATTGCTGAGTTCGCGGCGGCTTGCCTGGGCACCATAGTGAGCTCAGGGCCAGCCTGAACTACAAAGCGAGACCCTGTCTCAAAAAAAAAAAAAAAAAAAAAAATCTCTGGGGAATTTAAAGTTCATTTACTGTGCCTTACTTTCTACTAAAAACCCCTGGGCCCTGAGACTGACTTATTAAAGAAAAACGTGAGAGAGACAGTGTCTTTCTGCCCAAAGTATAGGAATATTTGGGGTGAACTTATCCCTCCGGGAGCAGTGACAAGTCCCTTGCTTCTAGAGGTGTAACCAAGCACTGGCCTGTTGAATGGATTCCACCCTTCTGCTTAGTAGACAGAATTCACCAAAAGCATCCTACTGAAGAACAGTATTACCTGGGAAGTATCCCTGATGCTCCTCCTCCCTGTCCCCGTGAAGGGAGGAAGTGCCTTTGCTGTGGCAGTGGTGCCCGGCGCTCTCCTAGCAGCTGCCTTGTTCCCTGTGCCGCAGATGCCCTGGAGCACTGTCTGGACCCCGGCATGACCGAGTGGGAGCGAGGCCGTGAGCGGGAAGAGTTCTCGCGGGCAGCTCAGCTCTATGTGTCCTCGCACTCGACCCTCTCGTCCAGGTTCACGCACGCTAAGGAGGAAGACGATTCAGATCAAGTAGAAGTCCCTCGAGACCAAGAGGTCTGTGGCCATTGTGTTCCTACTTGGTGAATTGTTTTTTTTTTTTTTTT
>PVIC010045683.1:0-14537 GCA_004025085.1 Thryonomys swinderianus
TATGATGAGGGGAAGGAATAAATATGATACAGAAAGAAAATAAAAGAGCATGTATAAGGGGGGAGGAGGGGGGAGTGGGTAGGGATATGGGTAAAAATGAGAATTAACTTGTGGCATATACTGGTACAAATTTCCCAATGTTATATGTGATTTTGAGATGTATATAAATTGTACCAATAAAGAATTAAAAAAAAATGAAGTAAAATTAAATACCTTTATACATTAAATGCTCTCAGATCTATGGAGAAAAGGCAACATTTTCCATGGCCATATTAAATATTTCTTTCTTCCAAATAGTAAAGCATTTAATTAAAAAGAAAAGGGGAGAGTTTTGGAAAGCTCTAATGTTCCCGGGCAGTTAGAGAATCACAGTACAAATCCTCTGAAAGATGAGATTAAGGAGACAGCCCAGCAAATGCTTTCCTTTTCCTGTTGTTTCTTTCTTTCTCTCAAAGGGAAAGGCACTAAGGAAACCCCAGTCCTCTCAAAAACTCCAATTTCACTCTGCTGTCATTGGATCTGATACGTTCATGTAAACTACAAATAAATACGAAGTACATTCCGGACTTCTGTCTGCTTAACCTTTAGGGCTTGATGTTCTCAAATAGCCGTTTTCTTATTATGAGATGTTGAACCAGCTTTTGCTGTTTTTCATATTGATATCAGTACTACTTTTCTGTCATGATTCCTAAGTACTTGTAAAAATCTAACAATCTGTGAAAAAGTTCTAGCCAACAAAAGAAAGTTCATCTATTTTACAGGAGGTTGTCCTTGTATGTCAAGATCTCAGAGACACCAACTGGCTTCATCGTGCTGGAAATTCTTTGGAGAGGACAATGGCAGGTTGCTAGATGGGCTGATGAAACCCCTTCCCTGGGCATCTGCCTAATCTGCTGCTTCCAAGAGGTGTACTGAACAGTGACCCTACTGTAGGTCTATGTCACGGTACCAATGTTTTCTATGGCATAAATAACTCTGAATGCATTTAAGAAGTGTTCATCAGTTACATTTATAAGTAACTAATCTTTGAGCACTTGTTCTGAAAAGAATTTTCTAGATTGTTCTGATATCAAAGAGTGTTCCCACTTAATAGCATGATTAAGGTTGTTCTAAATTCTGCCCCAGAAAATCTAGTGCTAATTTGCATTGCCATTTTCAATGTATGACCAAAAGTTTCTTCTTCTCATTCTATCTTCTTATAGCACATTTTACAAGCTTTGAAAACTGTTATCAATCACAAATTAGAAATATCACCACTGAATTTAAACCTCTTTGTTTTGAGGTTGACTATCTTTTCAAACATTAATAGCCACTTTCAGTTCTTCTCTAAGTAATGTTTTTGTAGACATCCTCTGATTTCTGCTTTTGTTTTCAGTTTGTTTTTAGCTTTCTTTTTAATTTATTTCTTTATGAGTACATGTTTGGGACACAAGAACCTTTTCCCCAAGGGTATCTTGTACATGAACATGGCACATGTTAATGCTGTTTTATGTCTACTCCCGCTCTCCAGTTTCCCCGTTTCTTTATTGCCTGGTCCCTTCCCTTCTTCAGTAGATCAGCCTCTCCATTTCCTTTTACCTAATTTCTCATTTATACTTTGACTTCTTGTACAAGAGAAACCATATACTATTTAAGTTTGTTTGTCTGATTCATTTCTCTTAAAACTATGTTTTCAAGATGCCTATAGGCTAGGATTTTCTGAACAGAATTCTAACTGCGCAAGTGATAACATCTAGTCAATAAATGGGATTTTATCAAATTAAAACAATGCTTCCACACAGCACAGAGGACAACCAACAGCACGAAGAGACAACTTATGGAACTGGTTTTAAAAAAATAAAAAGAGCAAAATAAAACAAAACACATTGTCACTTTTTGCTTTTTAAGTATATTTTTTCAATATTTTGTGATATATCCTTAACCACAAAGTTAGCTAAGCCACAATGTCTAAAGTGTGAAATCTGTCTGTGTTTCACTTAATGTGTTTTAAGGAACGATATTCATTAAAATAGGTTTAACTTGTATTTTTCACTGTGCTATAGCCTTTTGCCCCTCAGTTTACCCAGGATATTACATTGTGCTGAATCACAAAGTTTTCCATAAATATTTGCTGAAAGAATGAAGTAAAATGATATTGAATCATCTCATATCTCTACTACTTGTAAAACTAGTTAAGTACCTACAATATTGGATCTCTTACACTTAAAAATTAATTTCACTTTGCTTTTACTATGACCTTGAACTGAACATTTAGTAGTATTCATCTCAAAAATGGAATTCAAATACACTTCAAAACATTGAAATTTCATCACTTTTAGTTCCGCATACCATTAGTCTGTGGATAACTATATTTTTCTGCTCGAATGAGAAACCCGTTTTTGACACAATAGCAATCAAAGTAGCCCAAGCATTAGAAGTCTAAAGATGTGCTTTTGGCTATATCACTGGGCGACAAAAGCTCTGGTGATACCATTGGCCTGAAAGTTCTCTTGTGCACATTTAAGTGAAGGAAAAAGCATATGGATTTCATTTGAAACTCTGGCTCTGCTCCCAATGTCCGCAGTGCTAGGAAATCCGACGTGGACTTTGAATTGCTACTAAAGCAGGAGGATAAAAGCGATACTGTTTTTATTTCTTTCTTGGATATGAAACTGTGAGCTCAAGCCTAAAGGGAGTTGGAGAAAACTCTGATTTTTTAGGAAACAAGGCTCCTGATTCAAACTCTGCCAAGTGCTCTCGCAACCCCAAACACAGGAGCCGCTCTATTGCGTTCAGTCGACTCACTAAAGCTTTAAATTAGTTGCCTATCAGAGAAAAACATGCAACGAACTCACTAAATACAGACCCTAGAGTTTTGAAGAGCTAACTGCGAGAAACTTTTATGAAGTTAATTATTTACACATATAGAAAGTCATGCCTTGTTTTCAGAAATTTTACAAAAAGTTAAAGCTATCTCAGAATAAAGAATAATAAGTAGACACTTAAATTGTGAGATAAACAGGGATGGGTACAGGAAATTAAACATACATTTGAGTGCAGTTCCGCTCTGAAGCCCCTACCACCTGACAGGAGTTGTCTACTCTCTTCTTTTTCTTCATCCTCCCAATAAACCATCTTTTATTATGCTAAAACATAAATTTCATAGAGTACAGAGTCACAGCAAGCCAAAGACTTTGTTGATTATTTTGTTTCATTACAATAAATACATCATAAAAATTATAAATACCTATTTTGTGAAATAGGAACTATTCAAAGGGAATGTGGTGGGGAATGTAATGAGGGGAAAGAATAAATATGATTTGGAAAGAAAAAGAAATAGCATGTATATAAGGGGTGGGGTGGTGTGGGTGGGTAGGGATGTGGGTGAAAATGAAAATTAACTTCTGTCATGTACTGGTACAAGTTCCCCAGTGTTGAGTGTGACTGTGCACTGTACATAAAATGTACCAATAAAGAATTCAATGTAAAATTATAAATACCTAAAAAACACAAAGAAGAAAGTGAAATCACCCTATATAAACTCACCGCTAAAAATTAACACGGGGAAATATTTCTGCGCAGCGGTCACACATTTTTGCTAAGATCTTCTCGCCTACCTTTGTCTTGCGAGGTGAAGTCTGACGTGTGAATGAGACAGCACACTTCCCGTGTTTTGCAGGGCTCTATCCTAGTGTGACCCAAATGTTCACTCCACGACGTGGTCTCCTCACACTCACTGCCACACATACTTTCAATCCAGTGTTCCCTGAAGCGTTCGCCTCCCTCTGTCTTACTGATATCAACACTAAGAGACATTCTAAACACAAAAGATTTTTCCACTAAGGAATCTCTGTCATGATTTGTTTCTATTGGATTCATTTTATTTTACTTGTCTGTCTTTGGTGCCAAATGCTAATGGCATTTGGATACATGACCAAGGCCACCTTAGACTTAGAAACATAAACTAGCCCTTTTTGCTTATTTATTGCTTTCACTTATAATTTCCTGTATACTGCATTATAAAAATAATAAAACCTAATAAAAAGGATTGCTTAATCCTTTTACCCTCAGTGTCCTATAAATGGGATGGCCATTCTGTTTATTTTCATGAAAACGATGTTCTCCTTTTTATAACTGTTTTAATAATTTGAAAATAATTTTAAGATATATTTCCTTATGGTGTATACTATATTTCTGTCAGTTGTATAGTTTTTACTACTTGTAGGTCTATTATTTAATCTATCTCCTTATTGAAGGTATTTTTGATCATTTACTGTGGGTAAGATATTATATAAAGCAGAACAGGAAAATATTATCTGTTATACAAGTGGGACCCATGGAAGTACAACACACTCATCAAAGGTACATAGAATGGTGTCCACAGTTTTTGTATATCATACTCTATTATTTATGTTTCTAACAGATGTCAAATTAATATTCTTGATAATGAATATACTGGAAAATTCTGAGCAAAATATCATCAAAACTAGTTATTGACATAGTGAATATAGCTACTTGACAAAGCATAACATTTTGTTAGACAAATATTGTTTTTTATTTGGAAAAATACTCATGTAATTGAGTTCACAGAGACAACACTATTTTATACTCTTGATTGTTTTCTCTGTAACATTTCTGATTTTGTATTTTCCCATCTGGTCATAAAATCATTATGAAACCTCTTTTAATCATTGCTAGATAACTCAATCATTAATGAACTGCCACTTCCAATACTTTTCCCAGCTTTATTGATATAAATTGTCACTCAAAGTGTAAATTTAAAGTATATAAGATATTTCAATATATATGTACACTGTAAAGTGATTTCCACTTATCTAGAACCTCACCTAGTTATCTTTTAATTTTTGTGGTGAGACCTGATAATCTCCATTATCAACAAAATCCAATTATACATTATTATATTATTAGCTATGGTCATTATGCTATATAGTAGATCTCAAGAAATAGTTCATCCTGTATAACTAAGACTGTATGTATTTATGTAGTTTGCTTTTTCACTTTATTGATTACTTCTACTACACACAAATTATTAGTTTGATGCCAGTGTCATGTGTTTAGTTTCCATTTTGGGGGTCATATCCAAAATATCATTTCACAGACAAGTGTCATGTAATCCATCTCCATGATTTCTTGTCATAGTTTTACAGTCTAGGGCCATAATGTGTAAGCATTAGGAGTTGACTTTTTTAGTTTGAGACTGAAGGGCTCAATCTTCTTCTTTTTTTTATATAGAGATCAAGTCTTTCCAGCACTGTTGTTGAAGAGATTATCCTTGTCCTTTTTGTGAGCTCTTAGCATGCTAGTGGAAAATTATTTGACGTTAAATGCATGGATTTAGTTCAGGTTTTCATGGTGCATGAACTCTTGGGGGCAATATCTCAGCACTGCCCAGTTGAGAGAAGGTACTATTATAACCTTAAATACTCCAGGGAAAACAAAGACTCAACACCAGCCAGGGTGTGGGGTAAAAATCTTCCCCTTCTCCTTCCCCCAAGAGGGAGCAAGAGGAATGGAGTGGCTGTATCCACAGTAAAGAGGTGAAAGATCTACAGAAACGCTGGCCTACTGGAATGGTGAGTGTGTTATGTTTTTGAAACAACTGAAGTATGTCAGTCCTTCTTCAAATCCAAAGGCAGTATTTCAAGATTTCAAGGAACACATACAAACACAATGAGAGAAACATTACAATACTAAGTGAATGTAATAGTTCTCCATATTTTGCCTGAGGAATCGATGGATTGCCAAAGATTCCATAATACCTCTTTGAAGAAACTCAGCAAGCTTCAAGAGAACACAGACAACTTGATGAAATCAATAAAATTATAGGTAAAGCAAAGGAATGGATATAATTTAAAAATTGAGACAAATTCTGAAGAAATCAGTGAATGAAAGATGGATATTACTGCTTTCTCTTTGGAAACTGAGAGTGTCTCTTACATGTAACCTTAAAAAATAATTTCCATATTTTGACTTTTGTAGAATATTTTACCTTGAATTTTGCAATTCAGCTGGAATTCGCTTACTTTATTAAATGAGATGAAAATATGCATTCATTTCTCCAGTTATTAAGAAATCTTAAAAGCATTATTGATCTCTTCAGTAATTTATAATATTTCTTATAATATATTACATATTACATATGACAAGATCATTTCTGGAAGTATCTATTTAAGTTCTACAAATTCTTTATTTTATATGCCAAACAACAAAATGTCTGTGCATTCACAAACAATATATTTATTTATTTATACTACATATGTGCAATATCAATAATCCATCCATATGTTAACATACATATTGCTGTTTACGTTGAGATGAAGTAAAATACAATTTCATACAGTTTTTAGGTCATAGTGAATTTTATTTTGCATTACACATATTATTTGGACATAATTTGTGTTGATTTAGGTTTCAAATGAGTTTTATATTCCTATGACTAATTTCTCTTTAATATTCCCATCCAAACCTTAGCCCTTAATATTTATTGTTCTACTTTTTGTTTTTATGAGTTCAGATAAATAACATGTTGTATGAAAAGGAGGCATATGAGACAGTGGTAGATATGTTGAGCCCAATATTTGCTTTTAATTGAACATGTTAATGCAATGTTGAGAGATGTACATTCTTCAAATTGAGATGTTCAAGGGACTTAAGTGCATGAAGTGTTGAAAAGGAGTCCGTGATGCACCACAGCAGGAATCACAGTGCTAGAGAGAAGACAGGAAGACGGGCTTGGATGTAAATACCTTTGCATAACTGATGAGATTTTCATCACTTGTATGAACACAAACACTAGATGATGCTAAAAACACTCAACAAATTTATCAAAGCATTATTGGGCACCTTTATCAGAAATGGAATTTAATACTTTTATTTTTATTTCAGCTAACATTTCTGCAAAGTGTATTGATCATGAAATTATTCTGAAAGTACGCGTTCATGTTGTATGATCTCCATCTATGTTTATTGTTATAAGATCATTTTACAGGTTTTCACCTTTAATCTATAGCCTCCCAGAAATCTTTCTATGCAACGTTTATAAGAAATGAAGTTTAGCCAGGCATGGTGGGTCATGCCTATAATCCCAGCACTCAGGAGGCAGAGGCAGGAGGATTTCTGAGTTGCAGGCTTGCCTGAGCTACCTAGTGAATTCAGGGCCAGGCTGAACTACAAAGTGAAACCCTGTTAAAAAAAAATGAAAGAAAAGGAAGAAAATTTAGGGAGCTGGATATTTAGCTCAGTGGCACAGTGCTTGCCTGGTAAGACAAAGTCCTGTGTCCAGTCCCCAGTACAAAAAAAAAAAAGAAAGAAAGAAAGAAAGAAAGAAAGAAAGAAAGAAAGAAAGAAAGAAAGAAAGAAAGAAAGAAAGAAGAAAGAAAAGAAGGAAAGAAAAAAAAGAAGAAAGGAAGAGCTGGGTGCAGTGGCTCATGCCTGTAATCCCAGCACTCGGGAGGCAGAGGCGGGAGGATTGCTGAGTTCAAGGTTTGCCTGGGCTACATAGTGAGCTCACGGCCAGCCTGAACTATAAAGCGAGACCCCGTCTCAAAAAAAAAAAAAAAAAAAACAAGAAGAAAGGAAGGAAGGAGCAAAGGAGAGAAAGAGAGGAGGGAAGGAGGGAAGAAAGAAAAGAAAAAAAGATTGAGTTTACACAAAAATAAAATGATACTTTTTCACTGAAGATTACGATCTCAAGGTGCATCCATTTATCTAAAAATGTCTTAAGTTTAGCCTTCTTTATGGTTGAATAGTACTCCATTGTGTTACAAAATAAAGCTTATCTTTTTTATCCATTCCTTGGTTGATGGGCATTTGGGTTTTTCCAAGGTCTATTACAAACTGTGCAGCTATAAACATGGATGTGAATGTATGTCTGTGGTATGATGCTTTTAATTCTTTTAGGAAGATACACAGAAGAAGGAGAGTTGGATCAAATGGTACCTCTAATCGTAGTCTTTTTGAGTTATCTCCATACCGATCTCCACAGTGGTTGCACCAGTCTACATTCCCACCAACAGTGGAGAAGGGTTTCTTTCTCCTCACAGCCTCGCCAGCATTTGCCGCTGGTTGATTTCTTGATGGCAGCCATTCTTTGTGGAGTGAGATGCAATCTCAGTATTGTTTTAATTTTCGTCTCTCAAATGATCAATGATGTTTCACATTTCTTAATATATTTACTTGCTGCTTGTACTCCTTCCTCTGAGAAATGTGCGTTCATCTCTGATGCTCATTTTGGATTGAGTCTTTAACTTAGGGAAATCTGACTTTTTCAATTTTTATATATTCTAGGTACTAGTCCTTTGTCTGGGGAATGACTGACTAATGTGTTTCCCACTTTGTGTGTTGTCTTTTCCCTCTATTGGCGATTTCTTTTGCATGGAAATGGTTTTTAATAAGGTGAAGTTACTGTTGTTCATTCTTTGTAGTATTTCTTATGTGATAGGGATTTTGTTTATAAAGTCTTTGCCCACATCTGTCTTCTGTTTCATCGTCTTTCTGGTGTGAGAAACTGAAAATGTAAATAAAGACCAAAATTTGTAGTAGATATTGTGAAATAGGAAGAAACTGTTCAAAACATAACACTGTCAGACACTTTGTTAACCATTAAAATGTTTTATTCAGAAAAGTATAGTTTTCTAGGAGAGGAGGTGAGATAGATTCACAACTGAAAGTCGTTTCTTTAAAATGATCATACACAGTATATGTATTACAGTTACTCTCTATTTTGTAATGAAATTTTGTTTGCCCAAAGTGTTTTTATATTTTCTCTATTAATATCTACTTCTATGACACTAAAATAAAAAGTAATAATAATTTTAAAAGACACAGTGTGTGTGTATGTGTGTGTGTGTGTGTGTGCGCACTTTTTTTTTCACCTCAATCCTTAGTGCCCTTTTCACCTTTTATTTCACCTCAATCCTTAGTGGCTTTTATTTCACCTCAATCCTTAGTGCCCTATTCATTAGATTTCTGTGCATTAGCTTTCCCTACTGGGACAGGCTCCTTGACACCCGCAGCTGTGGGGGCAAAGGAGCACTTCGACTCACAGTTTCAAAGGCCGCAGCCCATGGTCAGTCTGCTCCAAGGTCTGAACATCCCGCTGGAGGGGTTGGTTGAGGAAATCCGCTCAGGTCGTGGCACCAGAAAACCACTGAGTGTTGCAAAGAGCCTGAAAGAACCGGGTCAGGGCCAAAGGCCAGAAAGGGTGGCCGAAGTCACAGCTCCATGGCCTAACTCTTCCAACTTCAGCTACGGACTCACCTATGAATGAAGTTAGTGCCCTCCCTGTTCCATCCCCCGTCTACATGCCTCTTAATTCAGTCAAAACAACAATCAGGTTTAACTTGGCACATGTATGCAGGTTTTGCAGCCTTGAATTGTACTTGGGCATCCTGGGTAGCACTTTTGCCTTGCAATGTGTGTGGCGTTTAGCTTACATTTCGACACATCTGTGTGCATCCGAAGGGCTTGGGAGGCAAGACATGGAGGGATTCATTCTTGTGAGGCACTGTGGGCCCTTCCTAGGAGGGATTCACGTCAAACGGGACAGATTTCAGGTAAACATGTCTCGGCTTTGGGCCAGCAGAATCCCTGAGTAGTAAACAGCACACCGCCCACGTCCATCTTCCCCGCCAGTGCCTCACACTCCAGCCTTCTGATGGTCCTCGGGTCCCTTGTGCTCTGCCCAGTTTTCTCCCATATACACTCAACTAACTTCCACTCCAGCCCTTCAGCAGAGCCTGGGTTTGCAGCTGCTCTTCTCTCATCTGCCTTCTCCTTTCTACCGCTAGCAGTTCCTCCCCTGCACCGTGTTCTTCTAGGGATTCAGTTACACAGATGGAACAAAGCAGACCTTCGCATTACTGGCTCTTTGTTTAGCAATTACTTGACCTATGAAAGAGGATACCAAAAGAAATAGTTTCTTTTTTCCATTTATTGAATTTATTGGTACGTTTGAGGAATGCATTATGATCACATTCAGCACTGAACATTTGTGCCTGTACATGATACATGCTGAGTCTTATTTTTTGCATTCCTCTGCCCTCCCTCTACCTCCCCACCGTGCCCTATACACATAAGTTTAAATAGGACACAGATGTGTAAATACCGTATCGTTTCTTCAGGGAGAAGCTGAAGGTGTAAAGAAGGTCCAATATGTATGACAGGTATTTTGAAATAGGAATAAATTGTTCAAAGGGAAAGAGGAACAGGGAGAGCAGGGAAAAGCAAAGGAGGGAAAGAAAAAGACATAGCTTCTTACCCAAGCTTCTCCCAGAGGATAAGCACTGTTCTTGGTGATGCTTATGGTATTCCCTTTATCCACTGTGTCATCTGCACTCTCATTTCTTTTATAGTTTGCTTTCGTGTCCCTGGGCATTGAATCCAGCATCTTCACACTGAACTACACCATCAGTTCTTTTTTTAAAAAAAATACTAATGGAGACATGGACTTGTTAAATTCCCCAGGCTGGGCTTGAACTTGTGATACTCTTGCCTCGCTCTCCTGGAGTGTCAGGATTATGGCTGTGTATCTCTATGCCTAATTTACTTTATATATTTTAATCAGCTCTTACTTTTATCTTTCCCTAGAAAGTAATATTCACATAGTTACAGGTTTGATTGCTACTATAATTATAGACTACATATACATAATATGTGTAATGTGTATGAGTGCAAATAACTATAAAGAGTAGTATAAAAAACCAATAGGGAGATATTTAACGTGGAGAAAATTTTGAATAAAGTGAATAGAAGGGCAGCTGCCTATTACATTTGCTTTTGGAACAAGGGTTTGCGTTTTCTTGATTAACCATTTACTTTCTTTTATAAGTGGTTAGAACTGATATAGCATGTCTACACTTTGGAGAAAACCATCTAAAGGATTTTTAGTGGTAATAAATAAGCATTATTATCCAAAGAGTAGTTAGCATCTTTGTATTAATCTGAAAGTCAAAATGTTATGCTGTAAAATGTTATGCCCAGCAGGTATCTGGGAGGAATTTTTGGCAAGGTTAATTTATTGATTCTGAAGCACTTGAAAGGAGAGGATCAAATACGTAAGGATTTAAATATAAGCAAAACTGATACTTTGTGTGGAGAAAGAAAGTGTTGTTACAGAGTAGATTTTCTTTAGTGAAAGAGAGTAACGACAAGAATATGGATAACTAAGATTAAACAAAAACTTTTGGACCATTAAAAGTTTTCAACAAAATTGTGACTGTGAAACATAATATAGACATTGGCAGAACCACACCGAAAAACACATGAAGACCTTTTATAGCCATTATATAAAAATATTGAATCATATTAATGCTATATTTGGAAATATTAGCTTTTATTAGGGTTTATATGTTAACCTGAAAAATTTCTGGATGAAGTACATTGAGTTGATCTTTCTATTAGCAATGGAGCATGATACAATTCTCAAATCTCAAAGGTATTAAGCAAGTTTTTAAAAATAACCTTATTCTTATTAATTACAACATGGCATTAATGATTTTTCTATGTACTTTGTAGGTGAAATGATAGGATGTACAAGGAACAACTCTGTACAGTGCTACATATATCGTTCCATTTTCCCTTCATTCTCATTTTCATCTTACGTAAGCACATGAGAAACGTGTTTAACCTGCATGAGCATCTTGGAGAAGAAGATGCTTGAACTTATTTATTGAGGGGAAATAACATGGCTCCTTGTCATATAACTTCACCAGCTGTAGGTCATGGATTCTAAATGTCAGGACATTTTCCAAGGGCTAGTTTTACTAATTTCCCACACTCAGTTCTGCACACAAAGACCCACTGACATGTTTCAGTGAATCTCCCTGAATGTAACTTTCAACAATTCTTATTGCTGCTAGTGGAGAAAGATGACATGTTGTCTTTCATTTAACAAAATTTTAGGGCTCATTTACCCTGGTAAGAGATTGTGGTAGGTGCTCAAGAGTCCAAAGTGAATATAATTGAATATTTGCCTCGGGAAATAGCAGGATATAGTCAAGAGATAAAGTCAAAAGCAGTTATAATTCTTTGTTTCAGAGAAAGAGAAGTGACACACACTGGTTCTGTGGGAAACAGGAGAGATACTCAAACGAGTATGGTAAGGACGCCTTTCTATAAGAGGTAAGATTGAAACTTACTCATTAATTCACTTTGAACATATGTCTTGATCGTGTACTATGAATGCATAAAGCATTTTTTCATTTCAAATATATAGAAATGAAAAAAAAAACTAAGAATCATTTCTGCCCTTTTAGAGATTACATTCTATGAGGAGAGACAATGAGGTAACCACACAAAATAAATAGGAAATCTCATATATGTTAATGAATGCAAAAGAGAGGTAATACTTAGTATCAGAGGAGCTCATAAGAGACATATCTGACCTAGTTTCAGGTTAAATTGTGAGCGAATAGAGAAGAGCCATCCTGTCTTCTCTTAGAAAGAGATCTGAAGGAAGAAAGAAATCGATGGGTTTAAATTGGGTCAGGGTCTGATTAAGGACACAAAGAATAGCAGATTTTGGAGGGAATGGGGCCATTGATGGCTTTTACGAGTCCTCATATGTAACATTCCTTTTCACTGTTTCAACTCTGATCAGTTCAGAGGGAAAAGATTGCTGGGTTTTAAATAAATATAATCATCATCTTTATTCATGATATAGTTACTATAAAATGTTGCTTAGGTGGGATAGGCAAATTTATTACAATTATGTATAGTAAATATAGTCATATTTACCTGCTCTACTAGCCAGGGTTCTCCGGAGGCTAGAAGACAGATAAGTATATAAGTTAGAAAATGGAGACAGATAAGTCGATAGCTAGATTCAGGGACAGATGTTATTGTAGAAATGGATATTTTCTGTGAGAATTAGCTCAGGAGATTATGGAAGTTGAGAGGTCCCATGGTCTGTCATCCTAAAACTGGAGACTCAGCAATGCAGGTTGTCTAATTCCTGCTAAATACCAAGAATGTGTAAATCCATGTAGCAGAAGACAGATCTGCTTAAGAAGAGAGGACAAGGCCATGTATGGTGGTTCACATCTGTGACCCCAGCACTTGGGAGCCAGAAGTGGGAGGATTGCCATGAGTTCAAGGCCAGCCTGTGCTAAATAGTGAGTTGAGGGCCAGCCCGGACTACAAAGCGAAACCTTGTCTCAAAAAATTAAAAAGAAGCTGAGCTTGGTGGCTCATGCCTGTAATCCCAGCACGCAGGAGGATTGCTATGAGTTCAAAGCTAGCCTGGGTTACATAGTGAGTTCACGGTCATCCTGAAGTATAAAGTGAAACCCAGTACCAAAACAAGACAAAACAAAACACTGAATTGAAGAAGGAGGAGAAGAGAGAATGCATTCACATTTCTTCTAAGTTTTGACCTCTGTGTCTTCAGCAGATTAGATGGCTCCCATCTACATTAGGAAGGACAATTATTTTAGTCAGTTTATTGATTCAAATGCAAATGTATCCCAGAAACACCTCACAGACACAGCAGAAATAAGGCATTATTAATCATCGGAGATTCCCTGAGCCTAATCTAGTGGACAGGTAAAATTAACAACCCTAATTGCCTAGTTACAAAAGGTTCTAGATGAGAAAGGCCTTTTGTGACCCGCTGGAGCTTGACAATGCACGAGTTTGCCTTTCCAGGTGTTGTACAGTGAGTCTGACAGTGGACAGTCATGAAAGGTGCCCCTAGGGAGAGGCCAAGTGGTTAGCGCTGAGGAGGTACAGTAGAGTAGGCTGGGTACACGAGATGTGATCTGTCTACATGGTTAGCAAGCGATGAATCCATCTCACGGTGCTTGAATTATGGTAATAAAGGTAAGTGACGTTTTAGACAGGAAATGCCTGAGAAGCTTGGAAGTTGTATGGTGAAACTCCCTAAGCAAATTCCTCAAGGACGATGGATAGAATCGGAGCACAGGCACTCCAATTCTCACATCAAAATCCCTAGTGAATACTGGTGAGGGAAAGGCTCGTGGTAACACAGCAGTGGGAAGAGCTTGTAGCACTGTGGAAGGTGGGAGATTCATGAGAGGTGTCAGTGATCCTTCTGAACCACCACTGAGAGAAAATCACACCTACAGCAGATGCAACAGTTTTCACATGAGATTTTAGTCACTGTAAAAAAAAAAAGTTTAACTTACTGACATTTTAATATATTCTACTACTCTTTTGCGGTTATGATTCTGGACAGCTGTATTCTTCACAAGGGATCTCTGCAGTTCAAAGCCACAAAAGTGAAGAACCAAGAAATGTCATGGGTCGGTGCCATTTCTAAGCAGAGCAGGACGGTGATGAGTCTCCATGGGCTTGAGGGGTGAGAACCTTTCATCCAGAGAACACTCACTGAATAGCGGCCACAAGGGTACGTGCACTCGCACAAGCCTAGGGTTAGTGGAACTGTATCTTACCTTTGTAGCCTTCCCTGAACACCAGAGGTACTTGCAAGAACTCTTTCTTTCTTTCTTTCTTTCTTTCTTTCTTTCTTTCTTTCTTTCTTTCTTTCTTTCTTTCTTTCTTTCTTTCTTTCTTTCTTT
>PVIC010045684.1:0-14536 GCA_004025085.1 Thryonomys swinderianus
CTTGTTGTTGTTTTTTGAGACAAGATTTCACTTTGTAGTTCAGGCTGGCTCTGAACTCAGTGTGTAGCCCAGGCTCACCTCAAACTCATAGCAATTCTCTTGCCTCTGCCCCCCAATTATGGCATTGCGATACACTGGAGATTGAACCTGGGACAGACGCTGGAACCACTGAGCTAAATCCCCAGTCCTCTACTTTTCATTTTTAATCTATACTATTATAATATGTATCATGAGCATCTACTTTATCTAAAATAGAGCACTATTTGTGTGTTTTTCTTGAGTTATGAAGGCCCTTAAACAGGGTTCTTTTTTGGTTCATAATACTCAGGATTGAACCCAGAACGTTGCACGTGTAAGCAAGTATTCTACCACTGAACTGTATCTTTATTTTGAGAAAGGATTTCACTCAGTTTTTCAGGCTGCCTCCGCCTCCCAAACAGCTGGTGTTCCAGGTGTGTGCCACCATGCCCAGTTTCATCAGAGAACTGATCTCTCTTCTCTGTACCATATTATTACTGAATAATTAATCATGTCAAATTTGTTTTTATCATTCATTACATTTCTTTATTCAATTAGTACTTTAAAAAATCTACCAATATGCTTATTAATTTCTTTGCTCACTATTGATTATAAAATCTCTTATTTTCTGTATTTAGTTTTCCTCCTCCTTTTTTTTTTTTGCCATGCTGGGAATTAAATCCAGGGCCTTGTATGTGCTAAGCAAGCAGTCTACCCCTGAGTTACATCCCTAGCTCAGTCCAGTTTCCTTTCTTTTCGAGAATGCCCCTTGAGTCTGTGAATGGTAAACTTGCTCAGTCTTTGCTTGAAAATGTCTTTTGCCTTGGCTCTTGATATTTTAGCTTGATGTAAAGTTTTACATAGACAATATGTTTGATAGTTCTGAAAGTTATATGTACCTCCTTAAAAGTTTTCAGTGAAAGCAGAAATAGGTAATGTACAACATCTTTTCTTTCCTTTTTCTACAATTTGAATCTCAAGGAGAGCCATTTCTGTCATTTGCTGTTTGCCTATTTTTATGTGTACTTTAAACTTTTAGATGAGTATGTTTATAAATGTTGTACTTTAATAAGAATAAACAATTCTTACTATTTCTATTAAACAGTAAAATATGCAATCTTTTTTTTTTTTCTTCTTGAGACAGGGTCTTGCTTTGTAGTTCAGGCTGGCCCTGAGCTCACTATGTAGCCCAGGCAAGCCTTGAACGCAGCAATCCTCCTGCCTCTGCCTCCCGAGTGCTGGGATGACAGGTGTGAGCCACCATGCCCGGCACTGTTGTATGTGGTGTTGATTGCTGGTGGGTGTGAGTCACCACGCCCAACATTGTATGTGGTTACTGGGATCAAACTCAGGACCTTGCACTTGTGAGGCAGGTGCCAGAACCACTGAGCTAAATCTCTGGCTCTAAAATATGCAATCTTACAATATTCTTTTTCTCAGCAGTATTGAGGGATGATCCCAGAGTCTTTACACTGATCTATATCCCTAGCTCTTTTTAAATTTTTCGTTTATTTTTTCAGTAGTAGAAATCTAACTCAGGCCCTTGTGCTTGCAAGGCAGGCACAGTACTACTTAAGCTAAATCCCTAGTCCTTAAATTTTTTATTTTGAGATAGGGTCTCACTAAGTCACCAGATTGCCTGAGCTGCATTCAGACTTGACAGTCTCCTTCCTTGGTCTCCCAGAATGCTAGAATTACAGGCATGTATCACCACATCCAGCTTACAGTATGCTTTTTAATCACTAAGCATGTATTTTTTTCATATCAGTACAATGAAATCTTCATTCTTTGAAACAGCTGTACAATTTCTCATTCTACTGATACACCATAATTTAACTCTTTCCCTATTAATAGATGTTTACATCATTTCCTTCTATTTTTTTTGAGACTACACAATATGTTCCCTGACTCTCCTTTCACTTATGTGAATATAATCCATGATATAAATTCCTAAACGCTGGGCTGACTCAGAGGATGTGCATGGTTAATATGTTCTCAGATATTGTTAACTTGTTCTCCCAAGAGATTGCTTCAGTTTACAATGCTGGGTATGACTGGCTCTAATCTCTTGTTTTTCTTCTGGTCCTTTAGAATTTCCGCATTGATGAATCAGGAGTAGAAACTTTGAAGAAATGCAAGTAGAAAAAAGAAATTAAACCAGGTGGGTAGTGATGCTATTCATACCACTCTACTATAGCATTGTAATTTTTGCCTACAAGCCTTTTTTTTTTTCTGTTTGAAGAAAGAAAATAAATAGGTTCCAAATGAAATTAAGGAGGAGGTTTGGTCCCTTGAAGAAAAGGCTGGATGGCTCTTTTAAGAAGTTACATAACATCATGCTGCAATTTCAGTCATGATTCCATTTACAGGCAGTTTCTTTATAGCATCAGAAAGACAGTTTCCCTCTGCTGGCTTAATGGATTTCTTTAGCCATATACTTAAGCAGAGACAATCACACACAGGAGTTCTTAACAACTTTGGGTGTGATGACTGCTTCTCTCTCTGTAAGTATTTACTTTAAAGCCATTTTCACAAAGACCAGGGCACATTATGGGAATTTTCATTTTAATGCTGTATTAAGAGAGGCCAGCAGAAGCAAAACCCGGGCCCCCAAAATGCACACAATCCGGTAGTCTGCCGAGGGGGTGTGATACAGGTCTCCTCTGTGTCGAAACAAACTGCAGTTTGTAAGTGGGAATGGCCAGCCTTTAGTATGGCCCCCTTGAGTTTTGCTTATCATATTTATGGTACCTAAATGGATCTGGCATAAATTAGCAATTTTAAATCCAAGGTAACATGCTAATTGGCTTTTCACCTGAAACATTCCTGTTTATCTGTAAATCTGCTGAATTTTTTTACACTGCCAAGTTAGAGTCCATAGAGATCTCATCCACGCCCACTCAGGCATCTGTGCCTGATGATGTAACTGCTAAAGGTACCAGAATCTAAGACTGCACGTGCCCAGATTATCTACACCTACCTGGGTCTTTTCTATAGCTAGAATTGCCATAAGGATAATAAAGACCCTGGGAACAAGTTTTTCTCTCTGAAGAGATTGTTGGACCCATTTTTGGTTTTGCTTTTGGTTTTTTTGGTGTGGGGGGGTACTGGGAATTGAACCCAGGGACCCAGCCCTTTTAAATTTTTGTACTTTGATATAAGGTCTCATTGAGTCACTAAGTTGCCTACGTTTAGGCTTGAACTTGTAGTCTTCATGCCTCAGCCTCCCAGAGCACCGGGATTACAGAGGTGCATCTCCCTTACTAATTCCATTGCGCTTTTGTCTCTAAACTTCTTTTCTTAAAGAAAGAAGACTTGTTATTTTCTGTGCTCAGCACTGGTATGGGAACAGTGCAGCGCAGTATAGATGCCTGCCTAACCCCGGAAAAGTCCTTTTCATGTGTACATTTATTTAGCATGTGTTTATAGAGCATTTCTTATGAATTGGACACTGGGAACTTACCAGTGCAAATGTGTCAGACGAATCCTTGCCCTTGGGAAGCCTGTGGGTCTGGTCAGTAGAAGAGTAACAGTATGTGGGAGGGAACCAAAGCCGGAAGTGTGTGGGAGCTGGTGTGAGCCAAAGCAGAGAGTGTAGGCCTGGGAACAGCGTGGGGAAGGTCTGGAGGCAGGAGAGGGCACAAGGCTCCCGAGGACCACACGGGCTTCCATTGGTGCCTGGTGTGAGGAGGGGCTGTGGCTGGTGTTGAAATAGCCTCCAGTGCCTGTGGACTTTATCCTGCAGCTCCATGTGGAAAGCGACTGAGTGATGTTATTGGAGAGAGGTGTGAGTCAGGCTTAGAAAGGAGACTGACGCCAGCCTGGAGAATGGACCAAGAAGAGTACCTTACTTCCCTACCTGCTCTTGTTGCCTCCTTCTCAGTGTGTGTGCTCTACCTTTCCTTGGACCTTCAAGAGAACAGAGAACAGAGCCTGAAGCAGATGATTTTTATAGAGAAGTGAGGAGGTGGTGGTAGATGGGTGGGTAGAGACATCCAGTATAAAAGAGTAAGGTGGCCATGGATGAGTCACTTTGCACCTGTGAGTGGCAGCTTCCTGCTGTATTAAAGGATGATAGTAAGCACTTAACTGTGGATGGTTACATGAGTCAGATCAGCCATGCAGCCTCTCTCGCTATAGCTCACAATGCTCAGCCTCCGGCAGGGAGGGAGCAAATGTAACCTGAAGACCAGCAATATTCTTGACCACCCCCCCAGACAGAAAAGCTGCCAGAGCTGCTCTTAGCCCATGGGACACAGGTGGGAAATGGAAGAGCCAGTGTCTTTCTTAGGCCACTGCGCACAGAGCTTTCCATTCTGTTCCTGCAGACCTTTCAACCTTTGTGGAGCCCACAGAGAAATCGAGGGATAGTTCCTGTGTTCTCAGAACTCCCAAGTCTTAAACATTATGTGCAGGGCCCTCAGATAAGTAAAACATGATCTGGAACGAAATCCTGGAGCCAGCAGGTCCACTTAGCCTTTCCCTTCATCAAGTCTTTTCTCACCTTCCTATCATGTGGACACATTGCCTGCTTATCTCCCTGGTCGTTCTCATCTAAGCAGAGAGGTCCTGCGTGCAGTGAATCCCACAGTTACTTCTCTGCCAGGAAACTGCCGATGGTGTGAGCTGGCATGCACACAGAAGGGCTTCTCAGGGAGAGCCAGCCTTGAAGGTAGCTCCTTTGAGAGGAGGCTGAGTCCACATGAAGCCCTTTAAAGTCTGACCAACAGAATCAACATGGTTAAAATGTCTACATTATCCAAAACAGCCTGGATTTAACTCAGTCTTTATCAAAATTTCAATGGCGTTTCTCATAGAAATAAGAAGGAATCCTAAAATTCATGTGGAGCTATGTAAAAGACTTGGAATAACCAAAGCAATCTTGAGTAAGTGCAACAAAGCAGGAGGCATCATACTACCTGATTTTAAGTTATATTACCAAGCTAACCAAAATAGTGTGGTATTAGCATAGTAACAGGCAAGAGAAAAGAATAGAAAGTTCAGAAATAAACTCACATGTGTACAGTCAACTACTTTTTGCCAAAAGTGTCAAGAATACACAAGGGGAAAGGATAGTTTCTTCAATAAATGAGGAAATGGGATACTGTTATGTAAAAAAATGAATTGAGGGGCCGGAGGGTTAGCTCAGTGGTTCTGGTGCCTGCCTCGCAAGCGCAAGGTCCTGAGTTCGATCCCCGGTAACCACATATAATGCTGGGCATGGTGACTCACGCCCACCAGCAATCAACCAGCAATCAGCACCACATACCACAGTGCCGGGCGTGGTGGCTCATGCCTGTAATCCCAGCACTCGGGAGGCAGAGACAGGAGGATTGCTGAGTTTGAGGCTTGCCTGGACTACATAGTGAGCTCAGAGCCAGCCTGAACTATGAAAGCGAGACCCTGTCTCAAAAAAAAAAAAAAAAAAATGAATTGAGTACTATACCTTGTAAACAAAAAATCAGTCAAGAATGAATTAGAGGGCTGGGGATTTAGCTCAGTGGTTCTGGCATCTGCCTTGAGAGCACAAGATTCTGAGTTTGATCCCCAGTACCACATACCACAATGCCGGGTGTAGTGACTCACGCCCATAATCCCGGAAATCAGTATCACACACCACAATGCCAGTCATGGTGGCTCATGCCTGTAATCTCAGCACTTGGGAGGCAGAGACAGGAGGATTGCTTTGAGTTCAAGGCTGGCCTGGGCTACATAGTGAGCTCAGGGCCAGCCTGAATTACAAAGTGAGATCCTGTCTCAAAAAGAAAAAAAAAAAAAAAAGAATGAATTAGAAATTAAAAACGTCAAACCTAAAACCATCTGATTTCTAGAACAAAACAGGAAAGTTCTATTGCATTGATCTCAACAATGATTTTTTTGATATGAAACAAAAACAAATACAAAATAAATGAGATACCAAACTAAAAAGAATCTGTACAAAACAAATTAAAAAATTAAATGCAGGGCCGGAGGATTAGCTCAGTGGTTCCAGCGCCTGCCTCACAAGCGCAAGGCCCTGAGTTCGATCCCCGGTAACCACATACAATGCGGGGTGTGGAGACTCACGCCCAACAGCCATCAATGCCACATACCACAGTGCCGGGTGTGGTGGCTCTGGCCTGTAATCCCAGCACTCAGGAGGCAGAGACAGGAGAATTGCTGAGTTCGCGGTGGCTTGCCTGGGCTACATAGTGAGCTCAGGGCCAGCCTGAACTACAAAGCGAGACCGTCTCAATAAAAAAAAAAAAAAAATTTAAATGCAACTGACATAATGAGAGAAAATATTTGCATCCCCTATACCAGGATAAAGGGCTAGTGTAAAATTTATAAAGAATCTGCATAACTCAACAGTAAAAAACAAGGGACTCAATTTAAAATATCAGCAAGAGACAACATAAATATATTTTCCAAGAAAGATATATCAGTGGTCAACAGGTGTACATGCAAAAGTGCTCACCATTATTCACCGCCAAGACAATGCAAATCTAAACTACCTCTCACATGTTAAAATCATGGTTACCAGCAGGCCTGGTGATGTGTACCGTAATCCGAGGAGGTGGAAGCAGGAGCATCACCACAAGTTCATGGCTAGTTGGACTATATAAAGAGTTCAAAGCCAGCCTGAACTACATAAAAAGGCCCTGTCTCAAAAACAACAACAACAAAAAATCATAGTTATAAAAAGATAAATGTTGAAGAAGAAAAGGGGAAAAGGAACCTTGTTCATGGTTGGTGGGAATACAAATGAGGAATTTGAGGTTCAGAGAGATTTGGAATCTTTCCTTAACCAAGTGGTGAAGCCAGAATTTAAATCCATCTTGTGTAGGTCTAGAGTAAGTTTTTAAATCTCGTTCTGTACTTTGTGCATTCCTCACTTCTCCAGCTTCCTAGAAGGAAAGGACTCAAATTATATGTACTTTTCTTCATTCTCACAATATTCCAATGTTAGGGATTATTTGTATCTCTGGTGTATTAATAAAACACCTAAGACTTAGAGAGATACTCACTGATTTTCTCAACACACATTGATGAAACTGTGAGTCACACGTTCTCTAACTCACAGAGCTCATTCCTGTCTCCTTTCAGCCCCATCCATGTATTTCTATGGTTAAGTCCTAGTGGTGCCAGGATTTGCAGGAATTTTCAGTTAGTTTGAATTCTCTCTTACATGCTGCTGTGGTTGTGTGTATACGTTCCCAAAGCCCAGTGCAATCATGGGTGGTGTGTTTTCAGAGGTGATGAATCTGGAGTGTATGATGGATTATTCATGGTGCAATGCTAGGAAAGGATGGGTGATTACAGAATCAGTCCAGTGATTGACACTGCCCTAACCTAATCCCCATAGCTTGGGTACAATACAAGGGACACAAACAGGCTTGTCTTGTGCCATCTTCTACCTGCCATGAATTGTTTCTCTTCTGCGATGCCTATCTGCCCTGTGCCACTCCACCTTGGAGCCAGCTGATTGTGGACTAAAACCTCTACAAAGTGAGCTAAATGAACCTTTCCTTCTTTAACTTTGAGTGTTGAGTATTGTTTTAGCAGTGAGAAAAGTAACAAAGATACACACTACTTGCTTCCAGCCCTTCTACAAAGATTCCTCTTCTCTGTTGGCACAGCCAGAGTCTCATTGGCAGGAACCTATCTTGAATCTGAAACTCCCTGGATGCTTATCAGACAAGCAAGGTCTCTGTGCTGTACCCTGCAGTAGCTTCCCAAGCCACCAGGCTTGTGTCCTGTTTTGACTCA
The DNA here is from genome assembly GCA_004025085.1 of Thryonomys swinderianus. Taxonomy (NCBI): domain Eukaryota; kingdom Metazoa; phylum Chordata; class Mammalia; order Rodentia; family Thryonomyidae; genus Thryonomys; species Thryonomys swinderianus. Next base: position 7,768 of record PVIC010045684.1, read on the forward strand.
AGGCCCCTGGAAACCCCCTGGATGCAGATGTTTGCCGTGACTAGGATGAAGCCACCAGCTCCCATGGCTATTTTTCTGGCCAGGGCCAGCTGAGGAGAGCAAGCCTTCTGTCCCAGCTGCTGCGTGAGTGTGGAGGCGCAGAGTTCCTGGACCTAACAGTACCAAGGTCATGCATAGCATAGAGCTGCAGCTTCTGTGCACACTCAAATACTTGTGAACTTGCTGGGCAAAGTGTGCATAACTTTTCTCAGATTCTCAACTGTGCCTGTGACCTTTGGAGTTTCAGATCCACTGGTCTAGGCAGAACCTGAAGTGTTACAGACAGTGTCCCCTTGGATTCGTGCGCTCCCACATGCCAAGATCTTGGGAGATCACACCGGGCCTCTGAGTGTTTCTGTTTAAGGGTAAACAGATAAATTACCTAATATTATTGAAGTTCACGGTTGTCCTTTGTGATGTGCCAAAGCCCCATCATGAAATTGTACCACTCGGCCTGTCCTATCTCATTGAACATTCTGTTCTCTGAATGCTGTGTGGGGTTTCTGGTTTCCGAGTCCAGAGAAAGTTTGCTATGGGCAGCAATACCAACAGTAAGAACAGTGCTGAGACCAGTTCAGTCTGCCTTGTCAGAGCCAAGAACACCGTTAAATACCTGATGCAAGGTATCTTATTTAATCCTCAAGATGCCCTAGTAAGTAAAGTTGATACTATTGTTTTACACATGGAGAATCTGAGGCTTCCAAAGCTTGACTTCTCATCACAGATCGCCCAGCCAGTGAGTCACTCAGTGGTGTTTGAGGGAAGCATTCAAGTTTAATTTCCAGGCCTTAGGGTGAAAGTAAAGGACATGTTTAGGAAAAAAAAGCAGAAAAACGTGTATGGCACTATTTCATGTAGGCCATACCGCCTTGTCTATTGTAATGCAGAGAGCAAATGCAGTCATGTTACAGCTGATGGGAAAAACTGTGTTCATAGTAGCGATCTGAAATCATTAAGGAAAGATTAGTGGGTGGTGCACTAATGTATTAGCACAATACATGAGCAGAATTTCCCTTCCTTGTAATTCAGATAGTTTTTAAAAAAATACTTTATTAAGATAGAATTCACAAGCTCCTGGTACACTGATTTAAAGTGTACAGTTCAGTGGCCTTCAGTGTATGCAGAGTGCATCTGTCACGATGATTTTAGAACATTTTCATCACCCACAAAAGAAACCCCACATCCTTTAGCCGTCCTTTTTCCAACCCCCACCCCGCCACTGCTCCCTAGTCCTAGGCAACCACTAATCGACTTTCTGTCTGCAGATGCAGCTTTGACACTTACAGAGTAATAGTGTAGGTGGGTGTCTTAGTGCTCTGGAGTGTGTCATTTCCCAGGGAATAATTAGGCAAATGAAATTCAAGTCTAATGTATTTTATAAATGGCTTTATTAGCTAAGAAGCTACAAGCATGTTTCTGATATGCCTCAACTGGGGGTTGACAGAGGCAGGAGGCAAGGTGTTTTTCAGAGTAATTTGTACTTGTCAACGTTTCCTTGTCAGGTTGGCTCTTCTCAGTGAGTGCGGGAACACAATGATGGTTTCATGTGGCTGCTTTCGTCCATTGTCATCAGAACCAGTGGCCGTTCAGCACATCTGAATCTTTTTCTGTCATCTGCATCTCTGGTTTGGGTTCTCACTGTCTTGCTGCAGAGTCAGTGCCAAGGGTACTTACATAGTAGTTGCCTGCAGGTGTCACTCAGAAATTCAGGTGATTGTGCACAAAGTCCTGTCAGATGCTCTGAGGACATGCTGTTTCCCTCTCTCTCTCTCTTTTGAGACAGGATCTTGCTTTGTGGTTCAGGCTGGCCCTGAGCTCACTGTGTAGCCCAGGATAGCTTCAGACTCACAGCAGTCCTCCTTCCTCAGCCTCCCAAGTGCTGGTGTTACAGGTGTGAGCCACTATGCCTGGCATTGTGGTATGTGGTACTGATTGCTGGAGAGCGTCAGTGAGTCACCATACCTGGCATTGTGGTATGTGGTTACTGGGGCTCAAATTTGGGACCTTACACTTGGTAGGCAGATAGATACTGGAACCACTCAGCTAAATCCCTGGCCCAGGATGTACTCTCTTGAGCCAGTTCACATTGTGTGTCTCTTCTGAGTCAGGAGTTCAGTGTTCTTTTAGAAAATACTAGGTACTATACACCAGGTCGTGTGTTAAGTACTCAGTGACTTCCTCTGAAGCTTATCTCAGATTGATGCCGTATATTCTACTCTGATGAGGATAAAACCATTTGCGCCAGGCAAAGCCACCGGGTCAGGAAGTTTGATAATAGGACAGTCCTCTGTGAGATGAGACAGATAAGGACAGCAGGAAAAAGTCACCTCAGAATATACCACCTTAGGGAATGTGCAGGGAGCCAGGAATGAGGAAGTGAGTTAAGCCCTGATCAGTCACTAGCAGCTGGTTGGAGGCTTTCAGTGATGCTGGCACTTCTCAGCCTTCGGCTTCCTGTCTTGCATATTATTATTATTATTTTGAGATAGGGTCCCACTTTGTAGTTCAGGCTGACTCTGAACTCACTGTGTAGCCCAGGCAAACCCCAAACTCAGCAGTCCTCCTGCCTCTGCCTCCCTCAGTGCTGGGATTACAGGCATGAGCCACCATATAGGCATTGTGGTACGTGGTGCTGATTGCTGGTGGGCATGAGTCACCACACCCGGTATTGTTGTATGTGGTTACTGGGATTCAACTAGGGACCTTGTGCTTGCTAGGCAGGCGTGGGAACCACTGAGCTAAATCTCTGGCTCCTGCCTTGATTATTAAGTCCTAAATGCAACATGGAAGACCCTCCCGCCGGGACTGGACATCAGCCCCTTGAATCTCCCAAGAGCTTCCTCTTCCTCTGATTTGCTGAGCCACAGAGAACATTTCCTTTGAGGCCATGGACCTCACAGCCAGCTGGTCCTCCAGGCTCCAGTTTGTCCTAGCTACCTGGGAAAGCAGTCTTAAGTTCACAGCTCTTGAGATGTTCATGCAAGGTGATGCTGAGAGATCCTCTGTCACCATAGATGGAAGGTGCTCTTAATTTGTTTTTCTTACATTTTAAATAATTTTTGTTTTACCTTTATTTTATTATTCCCACTATTATTTATTTGATCAAGAGCCAGGACCCAGATATTTTTTCTTGTTTTAGGTTTATTCTGAGGTGCTCACAGTCAAACCCAGGGCCTTGTGTAAATAAGATAAGCACGTGCTATACTACGGAGCTGCATCTCAGGCTTTAGCTGGTTATTTTAATCATTGGCTTGAAAGTACAGAGAATCTTAACTTGTTGCTGATTGGTTTGGTAAGTCCTTATTTCTGTCGAACTGGTATTTCTGTTGGCCGGCATTCCCCGGAAGGCCCACTGCCCGGATAGCCTGGAATACTGAGGCAAGGCCTTGTAGATTTTATGTAACCTGTCTTAAAGTAGGTCATCTACGCTGCTCAGGTTGAGACAGTCCCTGGCTTATAAACGTTGCTCTTACAAGTTCCAGGGGAGGCGGTTAATTGTTATTTTTCTCTGCTGTTTTCTGGATTCTGAACCTTTCTTCTGTGTGGTGGTAGGAAGAATACTAGAACTTGACACAGAAGGGCTCCACCCTCTGTTGGAACCGCCCTTGGGCATCTGTGTGCCCGGGAGCCGCCTCTCAGGGGCTCGAGGGAGAGCTTCTGAAAACTGGCCTGGAAGGAAAACATTCAAGTGTGCATTTGGGCCAGAGGTTTAGCTTGGCACCACTCCTTCCTGGCAAGTGTGAGGTCCTGAGTTTGACTCCTGGTACATAGAGAATTTCCATTTCCATTTGGAAATACCAGGGAAAGGGTAAGATGGAAATCAGCGAAATTCAGCCTACCCTAGTCCTCCAAGACCCTGGAAGGTCTCCCGGCCACAGTCATACCTCCCTCTCACCCCTCTTGTCCACTCACTGCTCCAGAGCTGTGCCTTTCTCGTCGATCATTCTGGACACCAGCTGTGTCCACTCACTTCCTTAGGTCTCTGCAGTGGTGTCACCATAGACTTGCGGAGCAGCTCCCTGACCTGTGGGTAGAAAAGGCTGCTCTCCTGCCTTGCCCTATAGCACTCTGGCCATTTGCTGTTTTGTTGCTTGGTTGGCAGCATCTCTTCAGTAGCAGTATGAGCTTCATGAGGATGGAGTCCGTCTTGTTCATGTCTCAACACTAAATATAGAGAAAGAGAAGGGGTGAGGCATCATTTCCTTAAAATTATGTGAATGTGAAGGCTCTGGAGCCCCTGCTCTATATTTTGTATCTTTTTGCTCTAGCTATATTTAATGGTCCCTATATTCACAATACGTAGGCTAAGATACTCCCGTCCAGCAGCACAGGGTGACAGGGCCACGATCCTGAGCTAGTGCTTAGCAACACCCCATCTCCCACCTGTCGTTAATAGATTGCTAGAGAAGCTAGGGGTCAAGCTTGAAAGTGTCCTCAGTGATTTTAGTCAGTCCATTACATTTCCCCATTACCGCCACTCAAGAGCAGTTAAGGCTTTCTGTCTGGGTCAGCCTCCTTCACTAGACCGTGAGCTTCTCTTAAGGATCTGACTATGTCTTCTTGTTTATGTATGTGGAGTGTCTGGTCCCCAGCTGGTATACACTGAGTGATCAGTAGTTTTGTTGAATGAATGAATATTGTTAAGATCATATCTTTTATTTCGTTCTCCATAATGTATTTTGGGGATGCTTTTTATAGAGTTTTAGAAGAACTAGGGAGGAGGCCTTGAGCTGGAAGTAAACAGAGATTGCTCCAGTTATCCACTGCTGCATAACACATCGCCCCCGATACTTAGTAGTGTAAAACAAGCACAGTAACTTACTGTATTTTATGGTTTCTGTGGCTCAGGAGTTTGGGGACAGCTGGGTTGGATAATTCTGGCTTGGATCTCTTATGCAATTGCAGTAAGGCAGTAGCTGGAATTGGAGCAGCAAGGGCCTTGTGCAGCCAGAAGCTGGCCATCTATGCCTCTCTCCATGCCAGCTCAGGCCCTCTCCATGTGGTCACTTTGTGGGTGAAGTTGGACTTCCTCACAGCATGGTAGCCACAGATTTCTAAAGACTGTTCAAGTTCCCAAGGCAGGTGTCCTTTGAGAGCCAGGTAGAAGCCAGGTATGACCCATTCTCACTTCATCTTAAAAATCACACAGCACCATTTGTGTTGCATTTAATTTGTTAGAAGTTAGAGGTTGTGGACAAAACTCAGTGGCAGGGCACTTTCCTAACATGTACAAGGCCCTGTTTTCCTCCCCCAGGACCACAAGGAAAAATATTGTTAGTCACTAAGCCCAGCTCATTCAAGAGGATTCAATTTATACTCTCGGCAGGAGTGACAAAGAATTTCTGTGTGTGTGTATATATATATATATATTTTTTTATTTTTTTTTTGAGACAGGGTCTCACTTGGTAGTCCAGGCTGGCACTGAGCTCACTATGTAGCCCAGGCAAGCCTGGAACTCAGCAATCCTCCTGCCTCTGCCTCCTGAGTGCTGGGATTACAGGTGTGAGCCACCACACCTGGCACTGTGGTATGTGGTATTGATTGCTGGTGGGCGTGAGTCTCCACGCCCAGCATTGTATGTGGTTACCAGGGATCGAACTCAGGACCTTGCGCTTGTGAGGCAGGCGCCGGGACCACTGAGCTAACCCTCCAGCCCTGTGTATATGTTTTAAAACGACCAGTGGGGACCATTTTACCCATCATTCACCTTGAAACCCTTGAGGTTGGAGGGGAGCAACTGTGCCCAGAGGCAACCAGCCTGGCACCAGCAGGGCTGAAGCTCAACCCGAGCCTGGACCTTTGGCAGCCTACTTGGAAGTGACCTCATTCTCCCTTCCTGCCTCCCCTTTCTCAGTAGATGTAGGCTGCCACTCTTTGGAAACCTTACTTTAGAGCTGAGCCCCACCCTGAGCTTAGATAATGTGTGAACAGCAGAGGGAGGCCCAGGGAGGCCTACGTGCTGGCCATCAAGCAGCAGTCTAGTTGGACTATCTAGAGACCTCCAAGAACCACAGACTCATGGGTTAGAGAGTTTGTATCGCATTTACAGTTCCCAGCCTTCCATGAAATAACAGCATCGCCTGACACAGGACCGGGTTTAGCGCCCAGGGGTTGAGAGTTGTAAGACTTACGCCTGAAGTCATTGTTTGCCCCATTGTTGTAAAGTTCAATTCCAGAAAGTAAAATTTGGCTACAAAACTCTGAAGGATTTTTACCTCCAGCTGAAAATACAAAACAGAATTTTGCTTGATCATGGGTAAAATGCATCTGGGTATTTATTTTTCAGCTAATTAAGTTTACTGATACAATTTAGGTATACATAATGATCTCATTCATCGTATGGAATTTGTACCTATACATGATATACCTTAATTCTTATTTTTTCCCATTCCTCTCCCCTCCCCCCAACTTTTCTTTCCCTTTTATTGAAAAAAACTTGTTTCTATTTTGTCTTTCTTCTCACATTTTTTCCTTTTTCCCTTCGTCATTTCTCCTCCTTTGTGCCCTTTCCTATTTAAACATTCTGTTATTTCACAGTATCTATTATATGTTTTAATCCTTATTTATGCTTCCAGTTTCTCACACCAGAGAAGCAGTGTGATACTTACATATGTGTTTATTTTACTTGAGAATGTGGTCTCAAGATGTATTCTTTTACATAGAAATGTCCCAAGTTTTTCTTCTACATGGCTGAGTAGTACTGTGTTGCTTAACAATTTTTTTTTTTTTT